>JACEIK010001843.1:189058-249639 GCA_018107945.1 Datura stramonium | reverse complement strand
GGTCTGAAGGTGCTGTTCATCAGGTCCATAAATATTGCTGGGGCATTCGTCAACCCAAAGGACATAACTAGGAATTCAAAGTGTCCATATCGGGTCTTGATGACCGTTTCGGGAATGTCTCTTTCAAGAACTCGAACCTGATGATATCCGGACCGTAAGTCAATCTTGGAGAAATATCTGGCCCCCTGTAAATGATCAAACAAATCATCTATTTTGGGAAGCGGATACTTATTCTTGACTGTGACCTTATTCAGCTGTCGGTAATCTATACACATGCAGAGCGAGCCATCCTTCTTTCTCACAAATAGGACTGGCGCACCCCACGGTGAAGTACTCGGCCTGATAAAGCCCTTATCTAACAGATCCTTCAGCTGCTCCCCTTCAGCTGCTCCTTTAATTCTCTGAGCTCAGCAGGAGCAATGCGATACGGAGGAATTGATAAGGGCTGAGTGCCTGGCAGCAAGTCGATTCCAAAATCTATTTCCCTTTCCTGGGAATACTGTGCAGCTCGTATGGAAATACATCAGGGAATTCATTCACCACTGGAACAGACTGGAGTGTCGGAGACTCTACCCGAACATCCTAAATCCTGACTAGGTGGTAAATACATCCCTTAGCTATCAATTTCCTTGCCTGAAGGTAGAAAATAAACCTACCTTTTGGCGTAGAAGCCGTGCCGCTTCCACTCTCGCACCGCCTCCCTCCGGGAAAGTGGAATTGACCGTCTTGGTCCAACATTCTACGTTGGCATAGCACGACACTAACCAGAATCTGTGTGACAGTAACCCCATTGGCAGCTATTCACAAGATATCTGATATCCGTATATATATTAACAACTATGTACAATCCATAATCAATTTTGTAGTAATACATAATCTTCCGGCATGCTTTACTGAATTTCATACTGCACATGATATACTACCTCTACTGTCTAATGATATTTCCTGTCCTCTCATACCATTTGTATTGGATTTTCGTCCCATTCTGAAAGAAACACACACATGCACTTTAACTATGATCTGCTATTTGAAACTTCGCCACTCTTACAACGTGGGGTCAACATATGAACCTTGTGGCCTTACTTGGCATTATATTAAGGCCCGTGACTGTCTGTTGGACTCGTCTCTGGGCCACACTAGATTAGAGTCTCGGGAATGGTATCCTCTTACCTTCTCCTTAGGCGGACGTACCGCAACATTCTAAACTAAAATCTTACTGTCTCTTAGCTGTCAGTCTGAGGTTTAGTCCTTAATAATGATGTTCTATCAATCTGGAGGTGATTCCCATTTCCCCTCAAAAATCGGTATTCATGCTCTTCACCCTCATCTTCCTTAAACTAAGCTCTTGCCCAAGGTATTTGCCTTACATTGTCAATAAGGTAACCAGTCAGTTCCAACCTATACTCTTCTTCTGACTTGTAGTCGTACCCATCTTATTCATTTAATCTCCTTGTCTTTCGATATCACAGCCTAAGGTTATGACTATTATCGTGCATACCTGGCCGTCGTTAGCATGCTACGGCGGATTCAGCCTTTTCGACTTTAAATTTGACTTACTGAAGTCCATCATTGACGGATCTCCTACGCCCACGTCGAGTAAGCTTGCAGTCTTACTTGCTCTTCTCACTTATTACCGTGAGGGCCTCGCACAACTTACATAATCATATGGGCTCCTTACTCTTTCTAACACTTTCTGGAATCAATTAATCCGTCTTTACTTACTTCTTAATTTGGCAACATCGCTCAATCCTTATGCCCTTTGCTATACTGGATCAAAACTAAGGGGGTAGAAATGGCTTTTTTACCGCAACGAAATGAAGACATGGAACTAATACCACATCTCGAAAGGATGGAGGTGGGAACTTGCTTCCCTCTCTCTTTCACACTTATCTGATACAATCTAATATTATCTATTATCTTAATCAGATCTTATATATCTAACAAATAAATCAACTCATTTACACGTTATGCTTATGACTTCCTATCTCAAGTTATCGACATATACCGGGATGGTACTGATAAAGGTATCACATTGGGACTCAACCGCTATACTGTACCGCTCTATAGCACGACTGAATGAGAAGAAAGAGTAACCATCCTATCATGCCTTGCAACCTCTCCTCGCCTATAGTATGTGGTGCACAACACATCCATAGATAAGACTCTACTTAGCACGGCTTGCAGACTCTCTAGGACACGACCTGCTCTGATACCAAGTTTCTCACGCCCCGCCTTAGGGGGTATGACTGGCACCTGATGCCCTATTAGGACCTGGACTGCTAGACTACTATGCCTAAGAACATCTGGTGCCCTGGATGACTCTAACTCGTATTCATGGAATCAACGGCCATATAACGGTCAGAATACAGCCCTCCGGCTGACTGGGCCTATAGCCACCTGTACTGTAACATCAGCTAACCAGAATCATTCTCATATAGGGAAACCTATGCGGGCCGACAAGGCCACCATGCTGTTTAGTTATCTCTAACTCAATATAATGAACATCAACATCTACATGATCGACAAGGTCACCACTACCATCCTAATACGGCCCCACACGAACAACACAATCAACAACACTAAATAGATAAACAACGCATGACCCCACACGACTGACATAACTAACCACAGGGAGATATATATATACACAATCTGCAAGCCTCATGAATACTGATATTACAGGTCGGGACAAATTCCACCTACCCGTATTATACAATAAAAGAAAATGAACTACACCTCTGAATATCAAGCTCCGATGACAGGGAGATGATGACTCTATGAGCTAGCTAGAATCACGAGGATCGACTGCCTATGAGTACCTGCAGGCCAATGCAGCGCCCCAAACGCGCGCACCACCGGTACCGAGTATGCAAAGCAACCGATCATAACCGAATATAAACAACATAACTAGAAACTCTGAACAGTAGAAGATATTTGAAACTGTCCGAACTGATAGAATCTGAAACAGGCTTTTCTGTACTGAGAATAAGGCAGGAGAATACCCGTCGATGGTGATCTGCCGCATTAGCTAATAAATAAATATATATATACATATATATAACAAGCAAGGACCAATACCAGCCCCCCATAAGCCGGAAGGTGCCAACCAACAAACAATCTATATATACCCCTACCTGGGTAAAAACCATCCAAAATAAGTCACTCCACTCGCCTAGTAACTACGAGCACCTCTATTAGCCCCTAGGCCCCAAATGATATGGCCTCTAATATAAATAATCGTGTTCTGAGCCCGGAGGACTCCTATAACTGTAAACTGTAAACTGTAACTGTGTTGTATTTGTAATCTGCTCCCCAAGCGCAAGCGCACATCAGGGTAAACTGTACTTCTATGTTGATCAGCCTGATATGGGGAATGCTCCATCCCATCTTCATCTCATCAAGGACGACATGCCACTCCTTGAGTAACGCATCCCCACCTCACGGTGGGTCGACACAGTTACCAACTTAGGGGCGGCGAGGATGCTCAAAGGGAGCCCTCATAACACAAACAAGTCTCAACAATCAATAATCACATATAGCAAGCATGTTTGAAACTGAAAATACTATCCGATCATTTTTAATTCTTAAACTCTTTTATGTGTTATACTGATTCTCATACTGAATTATACTGTATCTGGGATATTATCTGACTGTCTGGCTATAACAGATCTGAGATACATCTGACTGTCTGACTATACTGTATCTGGGATATTATTTGACTATCTGATATTGTTTCACTAATCTTTATTCTAAACATATCTCATAATATTATAAAACATGCTTGCTAAATTCAAAACACCCTTGCTAAACTCATACGGACTCAATTCTCAACTTCTGAATTCTTTTTCTATATAACACGCTATCTATTGTACTAGATTACTAACTTTCCGAGGAATTTGCTTTACATACCTTTACCTCGGGTTATCCGACTTTCGGACAAGGCTCGGTCAGTACTTCAGCCTATCAACTGCATTCATATATATATATATATATATATATATCAATTAGAACTAAATACACTAATATTCCGAAGAAACATCACTTTCGATATATATATAACCCAAATTATGACTTATCAAAACGGTCGAAAACTCGCTAAGCCGAAAGTCCGTGAAGGGAGAAATATCACTTTAAGGCTAGGAGAGCATATTGACACTAATTTGGAGCAATTCAATTTACCTTAGCTTGGTAGCACCATGATTGCCGGCCGAATTTCACGAAATGCAACTGCAGGAATGCTCCTGCTGCTAAATACCTCTGCATCTGAGATTAATTCGAGTTTGGACCATGTTTTACGGCGTAATCGGAAGGAAATTATCAAGAAACCTCATCTCCTCTATTTTCCGTCGACCTTACTGGAAATTATATGAAATGTAACTTTAAAACTGAAGTGGAGGGGCTTATATAGTTGGGACCTATAAGTCGCATTCATGGAATGCGATTTATAAGTCGCTTGTGGCCTTGCGACGCGCCGACTTGGCACTTGTCCGATCTTCCTCCGCCTTTTTCTAGCATGTATGGCATTCTAAAACTCTTAACCAACATGAATAGGCCATCTACATGTTAAGGTGAATTTACGGGTGTAACACTCCTCCTCCGTCACCCCTATAATCTAGGGTGATCTTCAAATCTCATCAATAAACTCATATGGATCCTCATCCACCTTGATTTGTGGTTTAAAGGGTTCATCCCGAGTAAGTCCCCGACTTGCCGCATTCCTATTCTAGGGCACATGGGATAACGCTCAAGCTGGGCTGACATGGTGTTCAATGCCTATGCCGACATCTAAATGGTTACCTTAAACTCGATACGGGGCAACCCGGCCGGGCACATGATCCGTGGATTGGTGAGGCCCGCTGGGTGCCCCTCATCGTTGCCATTCTCATGGCCATTCCCTTTTCCTGCTTCTTTTTTTCCATTAGCTCTCGGCGAGGAGGCATGATTCCTGCAAACGCGTATAACACGGAAATATAAGGATATAAAGAAATTTCATCATACGATAGATCATGAAAGAAGGGAAATTTCTTTCTTGGAAAACATTTTGTAGCCTCTTCGCCATAGCGGCGCACTACACCCATGAAAAAGACTTACCTAAAGCGGCATTCGTACACCCTAGGACACTTCAAAACCTAAGTCTCTGATACCAAATTTGTCACGATCCGAACATAGATCCGATAAAGACATGGGACAAGGAACTTCGAGAGACTCCAAGTCGACAATGGTAATAACATAGTAGCTAAGAACATCCAACAAGCGTAATTAACTAATAAAACATACTTAAGCGGAAGTCTGCATACATACCAATCTAAAATTGAATCAACACGGACAAGTTGACTTTCTACATGTTGTCTGAAAAGCCTCTATATAACTGATGAGCTAATGGGACAATATCTCCAACTTCAGCTCAACAAAAGTCTCAGAATCGAATTAACATAACAATGGATAAATAATGTCCTCAAGGATGAGGACACACCAATTGCTGACTAAAGAAGGTCTGAGAAGAAAGTAGGACTAATGATGCAGCTGAGGCTGATACCTCAAACCTGTATCATGAAATGATACAACATAGAAGTATGCAGTCAGTACTTGGAATGTAGTGAGTATGAAAGGTAATAAAAATGGATAGTTAAAATATATAAGAGTTCATAAGAGTAGGACAACATGATCATGTAATAAATATCATAATGTAAACATAGAGGCTCAAGGTTTTCAAACCATTTGTAGTCCAACCATAATCATAGTCATAAGAGAAATTTTATAAAGCATAACTTGAACCAAAGTAACATAAACATGACAATGCATAAATCTGAGGAACAATGGGGAGATTCTCTTATAACCGACATACCCTATATGAATACACATGAGCCCGACCTGTAAACCCCTAGTCGGGAGGTGTCCATACTCCTGCCAAGGGTAGAAATATGAAAAGAGGTGTGATATCACAAGAAAGACCCATGCAGGAAAAGGGGGACAGCCCCAAGAGTGGTTCCATCGCGGGCTATGTTTGCACGTAGTTCTAAGACACAGGACATGCTTGGACCCCGGTCTACCTGCAAGTAAATACTACTCCAAAATATATATAGTGCTCATATCATAGTAGTGAAAATATACATGAGATTCATGGGCTAGCTTAAATCATGATAATCATAAGCATGTTTAGGGCATAAACTAGCCAGTGAAATAAGGCTCAGAGTCGCCAAGGTCAGAATCACGTATAAATCATGAAGAACATGCATATTTTTGAAAACTATATTTGATATTTATAAATCCATGAAGAGCACTTGAAAAGAAATCATAAGATAATTATAAATCATAATTTAGACTTAGTAAGATCAAGATCATAATAGAATCATAACTTGGCTTTTTATGAAGCTTGCATAATTGAGCATCATTTAATTAAAATTTGAAACTATGAATTAATAATCAAAATAGGTATAAAATCTGCCCATAGATCTTAAAATAAGATTTTATACATGAAGGGAATTGACCCATATGTAGATCATAGAGAGTTTTACAAAATCAGAAATAAACTCCATAAGATCATAAACTTGAATTTAGAATTTAAAACTAAATATTGGAGAAGAATTTTTTAGCATGAGAGTGAAAATAACTCTCATTCTTAGTCCAACATACCTGGAAAATTCTGATTTACACTCCTCTTTGCAAGCCCAAAGGGAATTGGAGAAAATTGAAGAATTTCTCAAGCTTGATCTCCAAGGAAGAACTCTAAACTTGCATGCACAGAATGGTAAGATTTAGGATAGGTTTATCACTTTAAAACCTTCTAACTGAGCTTTAAATGACATAGTTTAGAATTTTAGAGCTTAGAAATTATGAAAATACCCTTAATAAAAATTCAGCATCAACACCTGCTAGTAACCACGACCAATACCATGAGTCGTCCTTCGGTACCATGAATCGTGGTATCCATCTGTTACTTTCTTTTTTTAGCATTTCTAAATTCTCAGTCTTCTGCGTATGATGACTTGATAGAACAGGTCGTTACTGGACACAAAGACCAGTTATGTCCTGCCGTCACCACCACTCCATACGTACACTCACCACTCACCATGAGTCAACCAGCTACTGTACCTCCAAAATCATGGGTTGTTGGTCCCATCCTTACTTTTGTGAAGTTTTTACCAATCTTCTCACAAGCACTCTTCCACGACTCGTGGCTCCTCACAACGAGTCACTCACTGCCTGTTATCCACTCCCAGTATCACATGAAAGACTGGACAACACTTCATTCATAAAACATCTGTTATGTCAATCAATGAGTGCTGCCCTGGAATTCCTCGTTAACACACTGAATCTCCTACTGTAGAATCTGATAAACGGGTGGTTTGTTCTGGCTGTTACACCTCTAATGACTCGTACCACGAGTCGTGGCCGAGTAAAATCTCGATTTTCGCCGCTTCTGCTTAAATTTCCAAGTCTAGTCTTAGGCACTTTCAGGTATTATAGCTGATGATGCCTATCGATATGTGGTGTACTGATACTTACCTTGCTACACCTTTTGGTGTAGGCTAGGCAGGTTTAAAGTTTCTTAATTGACATGGAGTACTCAACATCGCCTTTTGTGTTCATCTCCTTAGACAAAGCTATGTCATTTATCTTGTTAAATATTCTGTTATAGCTCTTGTATCTATCTAGACTAGATCTTGGGAGAGTCAATATTTTTGAGAAATATTTCGTTGATATTTCAAAATATTATTGATTCGTGCAATTATTCATCGCGTCCAATTTTTATGATATCCACAACATTCTTTCCGTTCAGAGTCCATGTAGGTACCTACCTCCACTCACCCCTTTGGGGTCGTGACATTACATTTATTCATGCATTTGCATTTACATTTGTATATGCATTTGTCTTTATATTATATTTATATTTATTCATGCATTTGTATTTATATTTATTCATGTATTTGTCTTTATTTTTATTCATATATTGTCTTTATATTTATTCATGCATTTGTATTTATATTTATTCATAAATTTGTATTTATGTTTATTCATGAATGACTTTACATTTATTCATGCATTTTATCATATTTATTCATACATTATCTTTTACATTTATTCATGCATTCGCCTTTTATATTTATACATGCATTTGTATTTACATTTATTTATATATCGTATTTATATTTATTCATACATTACTCGTATTTATCTTCATGCATTTGTATTTATATTTTTCCTTAAACATTATCTTTATATTTTTCATGCATATCGTCTCTATGATTAGTTTTACATTTTTCTCGCTATTAACTTTACACTTGAGAGTATTTTCTTTATGTTTTGTCAATACCATCACATTGCATTCCAATTCTTTTACATTGCCCATACTACACCAATTCTTGGGTGAAATCCAAGTTTTATTCACTTTTTACTTAAATTAATTTTTTAAAAAAGATCTTATGTCAAATCACTTTTTTCAAGAAAACACTTTTGTCACCATTTTTCAAAGATTCTTTTTGTCAAATCACTTTTTCAAGAATTTCTTGTCACAATTTTTCAAGACTTTATGCCAAAACTTACTTTATATGTCACGATCTGAATGGGCCATGATTGGCACCCACACAACCTTGATGGGAGAACCAACCATTCCCCACTATTTCCAAAAACCGCTACATCTAGAAAAAAAGAAGATAACACCTTTTATAAATAAATGAAACAAAATCACAAAATAAATTTAAAGGAATCAACAGAAAAACAACCAACTCCTACAAACAGCCAGAATCTGATTGTCATTGCACTTCATATGCTCCAAACACATGCCTAAGATTGATTAAAAACTAGAAAGAAATAAAACTGCAAATGTCCGGACGAGAGACATCTTCAAAGGAGGAGTAGAACAAACACATCCTGCGTCATTCACCTTCCAAAATATATTGTACTTAAAGGTGAGGTCAAGATGAACTTCCAAGATCAGATTCTGCACTCATAAAAGAAGTGTAAGGTAGCGCGCATGAAATGTACTGGTAAGCATTATCGGCCGACCTACATAATAACACACATACATATAGAAAAATGAGCAATTAATCCACATCATTTATAAATAACCATACTCAGTTCAGTACTAAATTCTACTCAGGTGCTAACCGGATTGCTCACTGGATTAGCCATTGCTGCAGCAGTCACTTGACCGCTTAAATAGTTTCTCGCGCCGTGGATTAAGTCCCCGCTAAGAATGGGTGTCTTACTTGGCAGTAGCTCACTCACCGCACAATCAACATTCACCAACTCCTTCAACCTATATATCGTTATAAACATCCACGTATGCCACAGTTTGACAATAAATATGATATCACGTAGCGATATAGGGGAAATAATGAGTCATTCCAAAAGATTGCACAACTCACTCATTAAATCGCTTTCAAACATTCCATCCATCAAGTCATTGCAAGCCCCAATAATTCGTACGACAAATATATGACCACAAGTTCATTTCAGTTAAATACAAATGCTCAGTCTAAATCTCACAATTTCTAAAATGTATCAACACAACAAATGGTGACATGCCAGGCACACGCCCATCACATCACCATAACACTCGCCCACCGAACACGATGTATACACATGTCGAGGGTCTTATTTCGCTCTTCCAATCACGACCTGTGGGACCCTATAAACCCATATTATACCAGCGAGATACCTACTCCCACTTATCTGCTCATCCAGATGCTCCCCTCAAACAAGAGCCACTCAATTATCATTGCTCACCCGGATACTCCCCTTGGGCACGAGCCACTCAACTCTTGAAGATATTCATATTATCCACATTCACTCTCATAGTTCATATATTAACATTAGTCCATTTATGACTTCTTTAGGAGGTCTCATTCTACCCCCATTAACTTAACCCTTTTTAACGGTTTAATCTTTCTCAGCAAGTACAAAAGACATGAACAACATATACACATTATTCCACATCACAGAGGTAATCCGCACCATGTTAGAGTCACAAAATTAGAAGATTCAACAAGGAACATTAAAACACTTAAGACCCAGAGACAACATACACATTATAGTTCCACATCTATGCAGCTACCATTATGGAAAAATCTAACTCCTTCTAAACCATAACTCACTCGATTTGGAGGATTTAAACGAAAATCACTCTATTAGGGCCTTGCCTTTCCTCAATGCCTTCGTTAAAATGCTCAAATTCTAAAGACAAGAGATTAACACAATTTCAATAATCCACTATCAAAACAAAGGTTTCAGGAATTGAAATCCTCCCCATTCGACTCATTGTCACAACCACCTCGCCTTCTATGGCTCAATTCCTTAACCATTATTCCCCGTAACCCTTTAAGGCAATTTAAGGCTAATGTCACGACCCAAGCTGAGACCCGGCCTAGGCATGGAACCTAGAACCACGAATTGAATTGCTCCAAGTCAGGCTCATGGCATGAACATAGAGGCTATAGAGCATATACTAAATGAAATTGGTAAACTAAACATGAATAAGCGAAAGTCTGCATACATAACGATCATAAATAGATTCAACACTCGGCAAGCCGAGATCCTAAGCAAATTCGCCCAAAAAGACTCTAACATAACTAAAGAGCTGATGGGGTAACATCCCCAACTAGCTCGATAAAACTCCGTTAACTGAAAGTAACACAACTCAACAATCTGAAGGTCCTCGAAGGATGAGGACTCACCAACAAGAGAACTGGACTAAGCTTTGGAGACTGGCTAACTACAAAAGTGAGTTTGAGCGTCTCGAACCTCAGATTATGAAACGACACAACATAGAGTATACGGTCAATACTTGGAATATACTGAGTATGTAAGGTAAGTAAAGAGAACATGGTGTAACTGAAATCATGCGCATAACATAAATCATAAGATCATGAGTGTGAGGACTGCATGTTGATATCTGAAAACATGTATAGTCATAAATCGAATTTCATATCTGAATAGAATGATCCAAAGCTGAAAATAATCATATGGCTTGCTATAGCTGAAATCATAAGTAAAAACTTACAAACTAATCATTGGGTAAAAAATGATGAAAAGATAATATCATAAGTCATAAAAATGCATAACTAAAACCATGAAGAATAATGGGAGGGACTTCTTCTTTACCGACACCATCATGATAGAGTTTACATGTGCCCCAACTATCTGCTCATGGGTAGAGCCATCCCCAATCAAGTGACAAGGCAAGGAACGATACTTGGCGTAATATCACTAATAGGGACCCTATAGGGTTAACCATAAATACATACCTATGGTGACACATAGTTTTGAGACCTCAAAGCTTACCCGAACGCCGACCTACCTTGCCAAACACTACTCCCAAAACATGCACACATGAGGGCTTATATAATTATTGTAAAATCATATATGAAGTCTATAGGCTAGTTAAATTATAACATACTTGATCATACTTGAAATACGTGACTAGCCATGAAATAAGGGCCCGTGAGTCGACCAAAATCATAAACTCATAAATCATGAAGAACATACATGCTTGAGAAAATCATCATACTTGAAATTCATAAATTTTAAAATTTTCAACTTTTAAATAATCACATCATTATTTCCTTTTTTAATTTTTTAAAAAGTTAAAAATCATAATAGAAATCATAAGATCTTGAATTTTCATGAAACTTATATAATTGGGCATAATTTTTCAAAAAAACTTGAAACCATGAAGTTTTAATCAAAATAGGCATAAAATCTACCCATAAATATTAAAACATTCTTTGAAATATGAAGGAAATTGACCTATAAATAAATCATAGAGAATTTCACAAAAGTAGATAAAAACTCATAAGATCATGAATTTGATCTAGAACTTAAATTCATGGAATCGAGGAGAATTTTGAGCATGAGAGTGAAAGGAACTATCATTCATAGCCCTATATACCTGGTAACCTGAATCTACACTTGACTTTGAAAGCCTAAGCAATTTGAAGAAGAAAATTGAAGGGTTAAGTTTGATTCAAGAAGACTTCCTAATCTTGCATGCATGGAGGGAATGGATTAGAATAGGTTTAACCCCTTTTAAAACACCTCTTTTAGAGCTTAAAATGACATAGTTTAGGGCTTAGGAGGTTAGAATTTACGAAAATACCCCTAATAAATTCATAGGATAAATTGAACTATCAACTGCCATGACCCGTACAATCTTCCTAATGACTCATGGTTAGTTCCCGTAACCAACCATTCAAATTTCTACCAACTTCTAATGATTTCCATGACTCATACCATGAATCGTAACTCTATCCTATGAGTCTGCATTCATCACCTATACGATCGGGTTCACTTGATAGCCTCAAGGACTTGCTACAACTCCTGACTACAAGTCGTACCCACACACTACAACTCATAGTAGTTTTCAGGATTGGGAAGAAAAAATCTCCGATCTAAGACCACGAGTCTCCTACGACTCATACTACCAACCTGCGACTGTAGGTTTGAGTCATATTGAGGCAGTTTTCCAACTTCCAAGCTGATCCCATTTCAAATTTCAAATCTAGTCTTAGGAAATTTCGTGGTATAATAGTTAAAGTATCAATTCTGCCTAGTTCTAGGTCTCAATTTTTACATGAACAATGTGTTCTATGGAACTATGCATTAGGAGCAATCATTACTTCTTTTTTGAACTTAGAATCAACACCTACAATTTCCCCATGATTTCAGCCCTAATTCTACCAACCTAGGGTTCTCTTGCTAGAAATCACCATTAGAGGTGTTACACCCTCGTAAGATTTTCGGACACATAGATGGCCTATTCGCGTGTTGTTGCTTTAATTGAAAGCCATACATGCTAGAAAAAGGCCCGGAAAAGACCGGACTGGAAACCTGTCGAACCATCAGGAGCTGGCCGGGGCAGAGCCCCTCCGCGATGGCAGCGTGTCACGGAGGTGGGCTCCGCGTTGGCTCCGCGGACACGCTGAACCTGTCCGTGCCCAAGTATATAAAGCCCCCTACTTAGGTTTAATTGGATTAATTTCCTTAAAATTTCCAGAAAACTCATGAGGAACAGAGAGAGAGAGAAGGTGGTGATAAATTATCGCCCGATTACGCCGTCAAACGTAGTCCAAATACAAATTAACCTCAGATACCGAGGTATTTAGCAGCAGGGAGCATTCCTTACGGATTCCCGAAATTCAGCCGACAAATCGTCGAGCTACCGGACTAAGGTAAGTGGAATTGCTCCAAATTAGTGTCACTGTGCTCCTAGCCTTAAAGTGAATACTTCTCCCTTCTGGACTTTCTTGGAGAAATAGCAAGCTGACCGTCTTTCGATAGTTTCCAAGTTTAGGCTATAAATATATCGAAAGTGACGTTTTCTTTCGTAATATTGATGTATTTAGTACTAATTGACATATATGGAATGCAGTTGGGAGAAATAGCTGGAGCATTGACCGAGCTTCGTCCGATAGTCGGATAACCAGAGGTTAAGGTATGTAAAGCCGTTTCTTCTAATATAGTAGCTTTAGCCTTGTATATCATAGTAGACTCCGTAATAGAATTCTCGAGTCGAATGATGAGTATTGTGCAAGTTCATTAAGTCTAGTTTGCGTTGTTATATTGTACTCAGTCCGAAGGATAGTAAAGCATGTGCCAAATGGCGAGTTAGCATTCTAGACTCAATATAGCCAGCATGTGATTAGCAAGCAAGCATGTTTTTAGAATAATGTGACAAGATATCTTAATAAAAATTAGTAAAGTAAAATCCGATAGACAGATAGTATCCAAAGCACAGATTAGCCATTCAGACAGATGATATCTTGGCTACAGTATAGCCACAAAGTCAGATAGTATCTTGGCTACACATTAGCCATGCAGTCAGATAAAGATCTCAAATTCAGTATAAAAGTAATATGAGAATCGCATGACACGTAAAAGAGTTCGTAATAAGAAATTAGAATACAGATAGTATTTTTTAAGTTTAAACATGCTGCTATATATGTGATTATTGATTGTTGAGACTTGATTATGTCGTGAGGGCACCTTTTTGAGCGTCCTCGCCGCCCCCGGGTTATAATCGTGTCGTCCATCGAGCGGGTGGGTTTACGCTCACCCAAGGAGTGGCATGCCTCGTCCCCAAGCTTGGACGAAGATGGGATGAAGCTTTCCCTATATCAGGCTGATCAGCATTACAGTACAGAAAGCCCTGTTGTGCGCTAGCGCCCAGGAGAAGATTCAGATTCAGTTACAGCTACAGATACAAAAGATAGAAGTCCTTCGGACTCGCATACGCTATTTATATCGGAGGAGATGGCCCGAGCTGGAGACCTGTGGGGCTGACAGAGGTGCCTGTAGTTAGCAGATGAGTGGAGGACTTATTTTTGGCTGGTTTGGACCCGTAGTATATAGATTGTTTGCTTGCTTGGCTCCATCCACGCAGTATGGGGGTTGGTATTGGCTCTTTGCTTGCTATATATATATATATATATGTATTTATGTACTATATATTAGTTAATACAGCAGGCCGCCGCGTCTACAGGTACGCTCCTACTCCTATCACAGCACAGAAAGCCTGATTCAGTTCACCAGTTCTTCTGTGATTCAGTTATCTCCTGCTATTCAGAATTGCTAGTTATGTTATTTGTATTCAGTTGTATTCATTTGCTTTTATTTATACTCAGTACCATGGTACTGACGCCCATTGTGGCTGCATTACTTGCCTGGTACTCATAGACGAGGAGCCGATCCCGTGATTCCAGCCAGCTATAGAGTTATCAGCTCCTATCATCCTGAGCCCGATATCTCGAGTGTGCTTTATTTCCCTTTATTGTACAATATGGGTAGTCGAGGCCCTGTCCCGACCATTTTTTCAGTACTCATAGAGGGTTGCAGATTGTATATATTTATCTCCTGTAATAGTTGAGCCGGTCGTGTGAGGCCGCATTTTGTTATAATTGTTTAGCATTTCATATGTTGGCCGTGGTGGGGCCAGTCAGATAGTAGTGGTGACCTTGTCGGTCACGAAGGTTCAGTACTTTATGTTGAGTTTCAGATGACTAGACAGCATGGTAGCCTTTGTCGGCCCGTATAGGTTCCTTGTTTTGAGTATGTCTCTCGGTTAGCTATTATTACATATGTGTGAGCTACAGGCCCAGCCGGCTGGAGGCTGTGTTTACAGCCGTTATATAGCCCATTGTTTCCAGAAATCAGGGCCAGAGCTAGCCAGGTACCAGACGTGCCTATGCTCACCAGTTAGCAGTCCAGGTCCTACTAGGGCATCAAAGCGCCTGTTCCCAAGGC
Source organism: Datura stramonium (assembly GCA_018107945.1). Lineage (NCBI taxonomy): Eukaryota > Viridiplantae > Streptophyta > Magnoliopsida > Solanales > Solanaceae > Datura > Datura stramonium. Next base: position 234,399 of record JACEIK010001843.1, on the reverse strand, counting down.
GGGGCGTGACAAACTTGGTATCAGAGCAGGTTGTGTCCCATGGAGTCTGCAAGTCAGTGTTATAAGCAGAGTCTGTCTATGGATGTGTTGTGCACCACATGGCTATTGCGGAGGCTGCGAGGCATGATAGGATGGTTACTTTTCTTTCTCATTCGGTCGTGCTATAGAGCGTTACAGTTTAGGGTTGAGTCCCTGAAACTTATCATATTCTTTGTCTACAGATAAAAAATGGCAGACCAGCGACACCCTACCACCGGCAGAAGTTAGACACAAGAAAGGTGAGAAGGTACTGCCAGGATGCCCCGCTCACTCGTAGCCGCCCCGGATCTGAGGGCGATATAGAGGCTTCATCACAGCCCTCTCAGCAGTCCTCACATCAGGAGCCGGTTGGCACGACACCGCTCTCCGATAGCTCCTGTACCGACACCATCAGATCAGAAGGTTCGTAGCGCCGTGGTTATGTTGGCACAAATGATGGCGACACAACGTCACTGCCACCAGAAACAGAGCCTTCAGGTAGATGTAGTTCCAGGGTCAGGGAGTTTTTGGCACTAGGTCCCCCACAGTTCACTGGGTCAGATCAGGTGAGGACCCCTAGGACTTCTTAGATCGTATGTAGAGAATTTTCCTGTTATGCATGTGACCCCTTCAGAACCGCCTTGAGCCGGCAGTGTTTCGTTGCGGGTAGGGTGGGCATTCGGGTTTGGTTCGGTTTTTTAAATTTCTGTCTGGTTTGCTTTCGATTTTTCATATAGTGTAGTCAACACCGAACCAAACTAATCTGCCCGGTTCGGTTTTTTTCAAATTCGGCGGTTTTTTTAATTCGGTTCGGTTTTTTTAATTCGATTTTTCGGTTATGGGCCCAATTATGGGCTCATTTTTTAACTTACAAAATGAGCTTACTTTTAATTAAAATGAGTTGTTTTATCTTTTCAAATTCAAAATAAATTATTGATTATTAAAAAAATAGAAAAGTTAATAGACATATTAAAAATTAAAAATTTTAACTTTTTAAATAAAGAAAATAGCGGGATCAATTGATTTACATTTAGTAGTACATGCATAACATTTGAATTTTTGATAATAAATTTTCTCATATGCTTAATATCCTTATAACAAAACCAATAAAAGTTAAGGGTCTTTAAGATTTCAATAATCTACGGTCCCTAATTTCTTGTTAAATAAATATTATTATTTTTTTTATTTTTTTTATTTTTTTTATTTTTTTTATGTTTTCAGTTTTAATTTCTAGTTTTAACTTGAAATTTGTTATTTGTAAAAAACTTAAGCAATTGTATAAATTATATAAATAATTTCAATGAGCTTTGAGATTTGGGTTGGTGTAGTATTTTTATTTTTTTGAAATTAGTTATAATTTTTTTTTTAAAATGTAAAATTTTAAAAACATCAAGCCATTGAAATGAGAATTTACAATTAATGACAAATTATAAAAAAAAAACCAAAACCGAACCGAAAATCGAAACCGAAAATTGAATTAGTTCGGTTCGGTTCGGGTTTTTTGCTTTCGATTTTTATGCCCACCCCTAGTTGCGGGACATAGCTGTATTATGGTACGAGAGAGGGAAAGGTCTCAGGGAGAGATGTTGCCCTCCGACCTGTTCCAGCTTCGGAGGCCTTCCCGACCGTTACTTGTTATGAGAGATCCGGCAAAATGATGGATCAATTTACATTTGGAGCAAGGGGGGAGGAGCGTATTGAGAATATGTGCTTTACAGTTTGACTCCCTTAGCCCGCTATGCTCCGAATTTGTTTGATACTATGCCGTCCAACAGTTCATGATATTTATTATGGGTCTGTCCTGTATCACATTGAAGCATGCATGACGGCACAGCAGTGAGAGGATATGGATATTGCCCGAGTACATGCCTTTGCCTTTGCACCATTGGAAGGCCTTAGACAGCGCAACAGGGCAGTAGACAGACAAGTCAGGAACAGGCCAAGCAGAGACAGACGTATGATATGCAGAGAGAGGTTCTGAGAGGACTGTGCCCCGACAGCGGACAGAATTTCTCAGACCCCCACCTCCACCACAGCAGCAGAAGAGGTAGGATTTGCTCGTTAAGGGCAGTCAGAGTCTGGTGGAAGTTCTCGAACAGTAGATCCCCTGCAGCAGAGAAGGGAGAGCAGAGTGCATTTACACCCCACCCTACCCTAATTGCAACCGACCTCACACCGGAGCTTGTAGATATGGCTTCTCAGGGTGTTTTATTTTCGGGCAGGAGGGGCATCAGATGAGAGATTGTTCGGCTAGGGGGAAAGAGAACAGAGATAGTCAGACAGGGGGATTCGCAAGGCCACGAGCTCCAAAGAGTCTCGCAGGGCGTGTAGGCCCTCGGCTCAGCAGGCAGAGGCCGAGGAGATCAGGAGCTTCCAGTTCAGTACGGGCTCAAGCCGTACCTATGCATTACCAGGGAGACAGGACTCAGAGGCGTCTCCAAATGTGGTAACAGGTACGATGACTATCCCGTTCATGCCTCTGCTTATGTACTGATTGATCCAGGGTCCACTTTATCCTATATTGTTCCCATTTGTGGCCTCGAAAGTTTAATGTCGCACCAGAGTTGCAGCAGCCCTTTTCAGTATCCACACTGTCGGTGACTCTATTATAGCTAGCGTAATTTACCGAGGGTGTACAGTAGAGGTTGCTGATCGCCAGATTACAGTAGATCTGCGGTAGAGCTAGCAATGATTGATTTCGATGCCATTATGGGTATGGATTGGTTAGTGTCGCTATGCCAACGTAGAATGTTGGACCAAAACGTCCGATTTTCACTTTCAGGGAGACATGTGAGAGTGGAAAGGCAGCACAGTTACGCCAAAAGGTAGGTTTATTTCCTACCTTCAAGCGAGGAAATTGATAGCTAAGGGATGTATTTACCACCTAGTCAAGGTTCAGGATGTTCGGGTAGAGTCTCCTACACTCCAATTGCTCGTGGTGAATGAATTTCCCGATGTATTTCCAGACGAGTTACCTGGTATTCCCCCAGAGAGGGAAATAGATTTTGCAATTGACTTACCAGGCACTTAGCCCATCAATTCCTCCATATCATGTAGCTCGTAGAACTCAGAGAGTTAAAGGAGCAACATTGAAAGATTTGCTAGATAAGGGTTTCATCAAAGCCTTAGTACTTCACCGTGGGGTGCGCGAATTCTATTTGTGAGGAAGAAGGATGGCTCACTCCACATGTGTATAGATTACCGGCAGCTGAATAAAGTTACAGTAAAGAATAAGTATCCACTCCCTGCATTAGATGATTTGTTTGATCACATGTGGGGCCGCATACTTCTCCAAGATTGATTTGAGATCATGGTACCATCAGGTACGAGTTCGTGAAAGAGACATTCCCAAAACAGCGTTCAGGACCTGATATGGACACTTCGAATTTCTAGTCATGTCCTTTAAGTTAACGAATGCCCCAAAGAATATTTATGGACCTCGATGAATAGTATTTTCAGACCATAGCCTCGGACCTGTTCAAGATAGTGTTTATTGGATGATATTCTGGTATTCTTGCTCTGGAAGCAGATCACCAGGCTCATTTACGGACAGTGCTCCAGATTCTCAGGGACCGTCAGTTATATGCTAAGTTCTCCAAATGTGAGTTCTGGCTTAACTCAATAGACTTCTTGGGGCACATTGTGTCTGGAGCGTCGGTATACAAAGGGACACGCGTAAAATAGAAGCAGTCAAAACACGACCTAGGCCTACCACCTGACCAGTCCGCAGTTTTCTGGGGTTAGCACGATATTACAGGAGATTTGTTGAAGGGTTCTCTACTATAGCGGCACCTCTGACCAAACTGACGCAGAAGGAAGTAAAGTTTCAATGGACAGAGTAATGCGAGTGTAGCTTCCAGAATTAAAAGACAGATTAACTTTCGCTCCAATGTTAGCATTGCCGTAAGGTACATAAGGTTATTCAGTATATTGCGACGCATCAAGATGCAGGTTGGGTTTTGTGTTGATGCAGCATAGTAAGGTGATTGCATATGCTTCCGTGATACCAGGAAACACGAAAAGAATTACCCTACCCACGACCTCGGAGTTAGCCGCAGATCCATGCCTTAAAGATAGAGACATTACTTGTATGGCGTCCATGTGAATATTTTCAAATCATAAGGAGCCTACAGTATATCTTCCCCCAGAGGGAGTTGAATTGTGACAAACTGTCGCCGCTGGAGTTGTTAAAGGATTATGACGTGAGATATCTATATCATCCGGGAAAAGCCAACGTAGTAGCAGATGCTCTCATCCGTAAGTCAATGGGAAGTTTGGCGTATTTGCAGCCCGAGCAGCGGGAGTTGGTCAGGGAGATACATCAGTTAGCCAACTTAGCCGTTCGTGTAGCAGAAACGTAGGACAATAGAGCGGTAATTCGAACACCGCCTGCACACTATTAGTTGTGGAAGTAAAGGAACGACAATATGAGGATCCTGACCTGATCCAGCTTAAGGACATAATTCAACAAGGTAAAGTGCCAGATTTTCAGATAACTGAGGACGAAGTGCTGTTATGTAAAGGCCGCCCCGTGTTCGTATGTTTCAAGGCTCGCCACCGCATTATGAATGAGGCACATTACGCCCGCTATTCTCTTCACCCCGGCGCGATGAAAATGCACCATGATGTCAAAGAAAAACTACTGGTGGCTAGGCATGAAAAGAGATTGCCGAATTTGTAGCCTGGTGCTGGTCTCAACCGCCACAGTTAAAGCGGAACTCCGTAAACCATGGGTTAACTCGTGGACATAGCTGTGCCTCTGGAAATGGGAAGCAGTGAATATGGATTTTATGGCAGGATTCCCCGTACTAGACATAGACATGATTCTAATGGGTGATAGTTTACAAAGTTGACAAATCAGCTCATTTCCTGCCAGTGAAAACTACTTTCTCGGCCAAGATTATGCCGAGTTGTATATCAGAGAAATAGTCAGATTACACGGAGTGCCAGTATCTATTATCTCTGACAGAGGAGCACATTTTACAGCTAGATTTTGGCAGTCGTTTCAGAAGTCTAGGTACACAGATAATTTGAGCACAGCATTCCACCCTCGACAGATGGACAGGCTGAACGCACCATTAAGACGCTCGAGGACATGCTATGGGCGTGTGTGCTAGATTCTAGGGGTAGCTGGGATGAACATTAACCCCTCATTGAATTTGCTTATAATAACGCTATCACTCCAGCATCCATATGGCGCTCGAGGCATTATACGGGCGAAAATGCAGATCGCCGGGTTAGCTGTTTGAAGTGGGAGAATCAACGTTGTTTGGGCCAGACATTATTCAAATCGCCGAGGAGAAGGTGAAGCTTATCAGAGAACGCCTCTGACTGCACAGAGCTTAAATCGTATGCCATCTTTACAGACCTGAATCATGTGGAAATCATCGTGCTTGGAAAAGGCCACCTGATGACAAAAAGACAGACTTATACAAATGGCAAGCTCAAACGTGATTCCGTTAAATTATCATGAACTGGGTCAAAGAATGAATGCCCATGGCATATGAGTTGAACTTGCCTCCATAATTAGAATCCGTTCATCCGGTCTTTCATGTATCTATGCTGAGGAAATGCATAGAGACCCATCCAGAGCAGTCCCAGTCCAGGATATCCAGGTTACAGAAGAGCTGGGCCTATGAAGAGGTTCCAATAGCTATCCTAGACGTAATGCATCCGTAGATTGAGGACCAAAGATATTGCATCTGTCAAAGTGATTGTGGCGTAACAGGAACCGGAGAGGAGAGACTTGGGAGGCGGAGGAAGATATGAAAACCAGATACCTCATTTATTTCAAGCCTAGCCGGTTTACGTGTATGTTAGTATTATTACTTATGCAATGCCTTATGGCTGGTATATGTAAGTGAAATGATCGATCTTAACTCGTCAGTGAATACTATAGTATTGTGTGGAGTACCTGTATTGTGACTTTTCTGCATTTAGGTTTTTGGGATAGTCCATATTACAGGGGAAACTTGGCCGAAATTTTCCTAGAAATAAGTTGAGTAAGTTGAGAAGTCCTCTAGATAGTGCTTTCATTCGAGGACGAATGTTCTTAAGAGGGGGAGAATGTTACACCCTGGAAGATTCCCGACACATAGATGGCCTATTCGCGTGCTGGTTAAGCGTAATTGAAAGCCATACATGTGCTAGAAAAAGGCCCGAAAAAGACCGGATCGAACTGCCGAACTATCGCGGAAGGAGCCTGGGGGCAGCCTCTTACCGCGATGGCAGCGTGTCACGAAGGTGGGGCCTCCGCGTTGGCCTCCGTGACACGTTGGGCCTGTCCAGGCCCAAGTATATAAAGCCCCACTTCAGTTTAATTGATTAATTTCCTTAAAATTTCCAGAAAAACTCGCGAGGAATGAGAGAGCGAAGGCGGTGATAAATTAATGCCCGATTACGCCGTCAAACGTAGTCCAAATTCAAATTAACCTCAAATACCGAGGTATTTAGCAGCAGGGAGAATTCCTACGATTTATTTTCCTGAAATTCGGCCGACAAATCGTCGAGCTACCGGACTAAGGTAAGTGAATTGCTCCAAATTAGTGTCAATGTGCTCCTAGCCTTAAAGTGAATACTTTCCCTTCTGGACTTTCGAGAAATAGCAAGTTTTCGACCGTTTTTCGATAAGCCTAAGTTTAGGCTACAAATATATCGAAAGTGACGCTTTCTTCAGAATATTGATGTATTAGTACTAATTGATATATGTGAATGCAGTTGGGAGAAATAGCTGGAGTACTGACCGAGCTTCGTCCGATAGTTGGATAACCTGAGGTTAAGGTATGTAAAGCCAGTTTCTTCGGCAAGTTAGTAGCTTTAGCCAGGAGTCATAGTAGACTCCGTAATAGAAATCCCCGGAGTTGAATACTGAGTATTGTGCAAGTTCAGTAGGTCTGGTTTGCGTTGTTATATCGTACTCAGTCCGAAAGATAGTAAAGCATGCGCCAAATGGCGAGTTAGCATTCCAGACTCAGTATAGCCAAAAGAGGTGATTAGCAAGCATGTTTTTAGAATAATGTGACAGATATTCATAATGTGTTAGTAAAGTAAAATGAGATAGGATGATAGTATCTCCGCTACAGATTAGCCATTCGCACAGATGATATTCAAGGTTGTGATAGCCACAAAGTCAGATAGTATCTTGGCCACACATTAGCCATGCGCTCAGATAAAGATCTCCGATTCAAGATAAAGTAATATGGAGAATCGCATGACACAGAAAGAGTCAGAATAAGAAATTCAAATACAGATAGTATTTTTTTCAGTTTAAACATGCTTGCTATATATGTACATTAAGATTGTTGAGACTTGATTGTAGCCGTGAGGGCACCATTTTAAGCGTCCTCGCCGCCCCGGGCTGGTAATCGTGTCGCCCACCGAGCGGGAGGGGTTTACATCACCCGGAGTGGCATGCTGTCCCAGTTTGGACGAAGATGGGATGAAGCTTTCCCCATATCAGGCTAACTAGCATTACATTACGGAAAGCCCTGTTGTGCGCTTAATGCCTGGGGTGAGCGATTCAGATTCGCTTTCAAAGCATAGATAATAGATAGGAGTCCTCTCGACTCAGACACAGTTTTTTATATCAGAGGCTATGGCTCGCCGAGACTCAGGGGCCGGCAGAGGTGCTCGTAGTTAGCAAGATGAGTGGAGACTATTTTTGGCTGGTTTGACCCGGGTAGGGGTATATAGATTGTTTGCTTGCTTGGCGCCATCCGGCTTATGGGGGTTCGTATTGGCTCTTGCTTGCTATATATATATGTATTTATGTGCTATATTAGTTAATAGACAGCAGGCCGCCAAAGCCTACAGGTACGCTCCTGCCCTATCACAACACAAAAAGCCCGATTCGGGCCATACGCTCGTATCTCGGTTATCTCCTGCTATTCAGAATTGCTAGTTATGTTATTTATAATCATTTGTATTCATTTGCTTTGCATACTCAGTACCAGCGGTTCTGACGCCCTTGGGGAACTGCATTACTTGCCTGCAGGTACTTATAAGTAGACGAGGAGGCGATCCCGTGATTCCGGGGGCCTGGGCCTATAGAGCACACCCTGGGTCATCCGTGAGCTTGATATTCAAAGGTGTAGTTTATTTCTTTTATTGTACAAATATGGGTAGGTTGGGGCCTGTCCCTAACCATTTTATCATTACTCAGAGGCTTGCAGATTGTATATATTTATCTCCCTCGTGTGGCCGCTGAGCCGGTCGTGGTGAGGCCGTGCATTTTGTTATAGTTGTTTAGCATTTTTGCTTATGTTGGTCGTGTGGGGCCATATTGAGAGAGTGGTGACCTTGTCGGTCACGTAGTTATTCAATATTCTCTATGTCGAGTTTCGATGACTAGACAGCATGGTGGCCTTGTCGGCCCGCATAGGTTCCTTGTTTGAGTATGTCTCTGGTTAGCTGTTATTACATATGCAGGTGGCTATAGGCCCAGTCGGCGGGAGGCTGCGCTAGCCGTTATATAGCCCATTGTTTCCAGAAATCAGAAATAGAGCTAGCCAGCACCGCACGCGCCTATGCTCACCGCTAGGAGTCCAGGTCCTACTAGGCATCAGGTGCCAGTCATACTCCCAAGGCGGGCGTGAAAGAGGTCCCTCCTTGATCAGGGGGCCAGGGAATCAAAGTAACGGGAATATCAAAGCAAACTCTTACCTTGGAAAGGGGAATCACTCTACTCTTGGGAAGGTTGCCTATAGTTCCAAAAATTTGTACTTTAGATATAATGGTGTATAACCCCTGAAATCCCACTTAAAACCCACTTTCTGAATTCTGTTGTCCACTGCAGGACCCACTATAGCAGTCAGGAAAGTGCAAGGTTAATCCAATGGTTATTTTCAAGATCTGTTACAAAGAAGATTCTAACCTTCATGACTCCATCTGCCGGTACAGAAAATCCCATCACCGCAACAATCCACCATAACCAGTAGCCCCCAAATCCTGCTGATGTTGCCCGAGCACATGGAAGAACACGTGGCCGTCAAGTAATATAGGACGAAATTTCCAATTATCGATCCCCGAGACTTGTCACAATCGTTATGGTTGTTACTTTATTTTACTATTCTAGCAAAATAGATAAAAATGGAGACACAGAAGAATTACAATACTGAAAAAATTAAAATGTAAAATAAGCAAATTATTGCAGCAAACTGTTTATACTTCAAATGTTGATGGAAATCTAGAATTGCACTTTCTGGGACTGCAGTTAAGTTCTCAAGACATGATTACACCACATTCATTCCTCCCATACCCTTAGTTGCAAGTTACTATTCCATTTCTCGCCACTCTCCCAAGCATCCAAGAACTATCTCATAAATCCTAACACCTATATACTTATGGTTGCAGGAGATATATGAAATGACGGTTATGCTACTTGTATTTCAACTAAACAGGATTGAAGGGTATATCCCTATCCTCAACAAAAACTTCTAACCTTAAACCAATGGGCCAAAGGATCTTGAATTCTATTTTATATTTACTTTTAACTCTTCGGACTCCTTTCCAAGTTCAACAAAAGCCAACAGATTTACCTACAAATATAATTAGTCTAGTGAATACAAATTAAACAAGTAAATATAAGCAATCTTTATAAAAAAATCAAACTAGCAATCACCCTTTTGAAACTTCAACCACTCAAACTATGGTCAAAACCTTAATGGGTGTTTAACTAATTCTTAGACTAGAAAAATCAAAGATAACATTATCATTCTCAGTAAAACAAGAAAGAAAAGAAGAAACCTATGTAGAACTTGTCTCTCCACGAAAGATGCATTTACAACCTTCAAAATGATGAACGATATAATTGATTCTCTTCTACTAATGAGTTTTAAGAGGGGTAAATTTATTCTAGGCTCATTCATTCATGGCTGCAAGTTTAGGAGGTCTAAAGAGGTGATCAAGACTAGTTCAATGAGGTTGAAATCTTCATGTAAATCATGCTTGTAGAATCAGATTCTCGCAGGTGTAAGTACAAGTGAATGGGTGCAATTGTTCATACCACGCCCACCCCCTCTCAATTAATGATGTCTTCTAATTGGATGATTTACGGGTTTTTTACCCAATGCAATGAATTCCTAAGTTTTAACATGGGTATGATCTAAGCATACTTTAAATGATGAATTATGATTAATGGGTATGATTTACAATATTTTAAATTATAAATTAGTGTTTCAAGTTTTGTAAATCCATGATGCCCATCCATGAATGTTCATGAAAGTTGAGATCCATGAGATGTATGTTCAAGTATGATGTGATGTTATGAACAAAGTATGATTTCAGCACCCATGGTTATGTTCATGTTTTCAAAGTTAATCAAGCGATTTCAAGTATGTTAAGTATCGGGCAAGCTCCGATCAAGTATGTTTTGCGATTTGCCAGAATTAGCTTACCACATGGTTTAGAGTCAAGATTTGATTATTTCATCTGTGGTATGGTTTGAGCCAAGGCTCCTCATGTTATGATTTCATATTATGCATGTATGTTATTATTCAGCTTCGTCACTAGATGACGGTCAGCTTTGTTGAAAACCGATGGTACTTATACAGCTTTTGGAAGTAGTGTCTAGCACCGAGTAGGCTAAGGGCCAGTCAACCCTATGCCTCGAACTACGCACCAAATATGATCATATTATTTTGGACTTCCTTCGAGCCTTCCCTGCCCCCAAGGGTCCCTGATCTTGATACCGATATCATGGTAGTGCCCTTAGCCCTGACAAGGCTTTGGATGGATCTGCCCACTTGAGTGTGATAGTCGGGACCACGTAAGCTCTATCGTGGTAATGTCGGTTATATGATGAGTCTCCCATTATTCCTCATGATTTCAATTATGCATGTGCATCAGTCATGATATTATGTTTACAGTAGGTTTGACCCAATGTTCAGTTTTACTTATGATTATTAGTTTTTAGCTTTGGGTCATTTGATTCAGTTATGATGTTCAGATCATGATTTCAAAAAATAGCATGCAAGCCCTACTCTTAGATTCTTATCTTGATTATATTTTATATTATGCATGATATATGATTTTACTTACTTATCGACTTTACTTACCTTGCATACGCGGTACATTCCACGTACTGACCTCATACTCTCTGCTGTATCATTTAATGAAACAGGCTCTGATATCCAGGCTCAGTCTTGTCACTAGTTAGATTTCCGAAGTTAGCTTTCCTCAGCCTCAGTTGGTGAGTCCTCATCTTGTGAGGACCCTTCTTATTAGTTGTATGTCATATTTTTAGTTTTGAAACTATAGAGAGTTAGTTGGGGGGTTTTGTCCCATCAACTCATCAGTTTAGAGGTTTTTCGGACATAGTGTGTATTCAGCGTTGGATTCATATATGTATTCAGATGTTAAGATTGTTTAGACTTTCGCTATGTTATCTATGATTATCTCCCACTTATCCATGTTGAGTTAGATGTATGTTCATGCCATGGGTCGACTTGGAGCCTCTCGGGATTTATTGTCCTGTGTCTTGATTTTGGCCTATGTTTTTATCGTAATAAAATTGGTATTAGAGAACCAGGTTTTGAAGTGTCCTAGGGTGTCTGAAAGCCGCATTAAGTAGAGTATTTTTCATTGGTATGAAGTGTTCCACACTTATATTGAAGAGGTTACGAAACGTTTAGGAAATTTTCCCTTCTTTCATGATCTAAGTTGTGCGATGAAATGTCTCTCTATCCTTCTAACTCGTGTTATACGCGTTTGTAGAATCATGCCTCCCCGCAGAGTTAATGGAAGGAGAAATGGAAATGGAAATGGCCACGAGGATGGGAATGGAGACGGGCATCAGTAGGCCCCACCAACCCATGCGGAGCATATACCCGGGCCAGTTGCCTTAGGGCAGCCATTCAGATGTTAGCCCAGGCCTTGACTGCCCAGGTCAATCAGCAGGCGGTGGCGCATGTACCTCAGAATGGGAATGCAGCGACGGTAACAGTTAGAGACTTTCTGAGGATGAACCCTTCTGAGTTCTTTGGGTCGAAGGTGGACGAGGATCCACATGAGTTCGATGAGGAGATTTTTGAAGATCACCCAGATTTTGGGGGTGACTGAAGAGGAGTAGGCCAATGTGGCCTCGTATCAGTTGAAGGGGGTCGCACATATTTGGTTCAAGCAATGGAAGGATAGTAGGGAGTTGGAGCAGGCCCTATCAGTTGGGATGAGTTCCATGCCGCTTTTCTAGATCGGTTCTTCCCTCGAGAGATGAGGGAGCTCAAAGAAGCTCAGTTTGTGAATCTAAAGCAAGGAAGGATGATGGTTCAGGAGTATTCCTTGGAGTTTACTCGTCTGTCCAAATATGCACCTAAGATGGTGGTGGATCAAAGATCCCGTATGAGCAGGTTTGTACACGGGAGAGTAGATTATTTGGTCAGGGATTGCTAGACTGCGATGCTTCTTTAGGATATTGACTTTGCTCGGATAGTCCTGTATGCCCAATATATGAAGGAAGTGCAGGTGAGTGAGCAGGAGAGAGAGGACAAGAGGGACAACACTAATAACATTAGATTCTCCCAACAGAGACCTAGTGGGCATCGTCAGCATTCCCACCAGAGATCTTCAGCCACAGCTGCTTCGTCTATGAGTGTACCATCGAGGTCCAGGTGCGATCAGAGAGGACAAGCATCAGGATCGCGGGGCCAGAGTAGCAGACCTGCAGAGACTAGCCCTCCAGAGTGTAGCAGATATGGCCGGAGACACACAGGCTAGTGTTTGGAGGGTATATGTTCTTGCTTCAGGTGCGGGAAGCCTAGACACATGCTTAAAGATTGCCCAGTAGCCATACAGGGTCATGATAGGGGCCGAGGCCCAACTTCTAGTTCAACAGCTCCACCAGCATGCCCAGCTCAGCAAAGGGCATCTACTAGCTCATGTGGCGGACAACGCCAAAACAGGTTCTATGCTCTAGCATCCTGTCAGGAGCAGGAAGTCTCCTCGAATGTAGTCACTAGTATGTTACGAGTATTCCATCTTGATGTATATACATTGCTAGATCTAGGAGCTACTGTATCTTTTGTGATGCCTTATATTGCTAGTAGTTTCTGAGTCAGTCCCCGAAATTTTATTAGAACCCTTCTTAGTCTCTACTCCAGTTGGTGATTCAATTATAGCTGGATGGGTACATAGAAATTGCCCTGTCACAGTCCTTCAGAAAATCACCTCAGCAGATTTAGTAGAGTTATCCATGATGGATTTTGATGTTATCCTCGACATGGATTGGCTATTTGCATGCTATGCCTCAGTGAATTGTAGAACCCGTGCAGTAGAGTTTAGATTTCCAGGTGAGCCAGTCCTAGAGTGGAAGGGTAGTTCAGCTGTGCCTGTAGGTCATTTCATTTCCTACCTTAAGGACAGAAAGATGATTTCTAAGGGTTATGTGTACCATCTAGTTAGGGTTAAGGATGCTACGTTCGAGACCCCAACTGTCCAGTCAGTTCTAGTAGTATGTGAATATCCAGAAGTCTTCCCAGATGATTTACTGGGAATTCCTCCCGAGTGGGAGATTGATTTTGGTATTGAACTTCTTCCCGATATGCAACCTATATCTATTACTCCTTATAGAATGGATCCAGCCAATCTAAAGGAGTTGAAGGAGCAGTTGAAAGACATTTTAGACAAGGGATTCATCAGACCTAGCAAGTCCCTATGGGGTGCACCAGTTCTCTTTGTCTGCAAGAAAGATGGTTCCCTTCGGATGTGTATTGACTATCGGCAATTGAACAAAGTTACCATCAATAACATGTATCCTCTCCCTAGGATTGATGATTTGTTTGACCAACTTCAGGGTGCTAAGTTATTTTCAAAGATAGACCTCAGATCTGGATACCATCAACTCAGGGTTCGGGAGAGTGACATCCAGAAGATAGCCTTCAGGATGCGGTATGGTCATTATGAGTTTGTAGTTATATCTTTTGGACTAACGAATGCTCCTGCAGCTTTTATGGATTTGATGAACAGGGTGTTCAAGCCATACTTGAGGGTGTTCAAGCCATACTTGAATATGTTCGTGATTGTGTTCATAGATGATATCCTTATATACTCTCAGAGCGAGGAGGAGCATGCTGCTCATTTGAGGGTGGTGTTACAGACTTTTAAGGATAGCCAATTGTATGCTAAATTTAGTAAATGTGAGTTTTGGTTGAACTCGGTGGCATTTTTGGGTCATGTGGTGTCAAGTGAAGGTGTACAGGTGGACTCTCAAAAGATAGAGGCGATGAAGAATTGGCCTAGACCGGTAAATCCTTCAGATATTAATAGTTTCTTGGGTTTAGCTGGTTATTATCAGAGATTTGTTGAGGGTTTTCATCTATTGCAGCCCCATTGACTAAATTGACCCAAAAGAAGGTGAAGTTCCAATTGTCGGAGGCTTGTGAGAAGAGTTTCCAAGAGTTGAAGACTCGAGTCATCTTAGCACCAGTGTTAACCCTGCCCAACGGTATCGATGGATTTGTGGTATATTGTGATGCTTCGAGGATAAGCCTTGGTTGTGTATTGATGCAGCATGGCAAGGTTATAGCATATGCTTCCAGGCAGCTGAAGGTTCATGAAAATAATTACCCGACTCATGACCTTGAATTGGTGGTGGTAGTATTATCCTTGAAGATTTGGAGACACTATTTGTATGGGGTTCATGTGGATGTGTTTATGGACCAACCACAAGAGCCTACAATATGTGTTTACCTAGAAGGATCTAATCTACACAAAAGGAGGTGGTTGGAGTTACTCAAGGATTATGATATGAGTGTCCTTTACCATCCGGGAAAGGATAATGTGGTAGCAGACGCTCTTAGTAGGCTTTCTATGGAGAATGTGTCTTATGTGGATGAGGGGAGAAATGAGCTGGTGAAGGGTGTGCATCGGTTTGCACGATGGGAGTTCATTTGGTTGACTCAACCGATGGTGGTGTTATTGTTCAGAACGGATCAGAATCATCCTTGGTGACTGATGTAAAAGCTAGACAAGACAAGGATCCTATTTTGGTGAAGCTGAAGGAAGCCATTCAGAATCAGAAGGTAGAGGTCTTCTCCAAAGGGGGAGATGGTGTGCTTCGATATCAGGGTCGATTGTGTGTACCAGATGTTGATTATCTGAGAGATCGAATGTTGCACGAGGCTCATGGTTCTAGATATTCCATACATCCAGGTGACACCAAGATATACCGTGACCTACGGGAAGTCTATTGGTGGAATTCCATGAAGAAGGACATATTTGTGGCTAAGCGTTCGAATTGCCAACAGGTGAAAGTGGAGCATCAAAGACCGTGAGGTGTGCTTCAAGACATCAGTATTCCTAATTGGAAGTGGGAAGAGATCAATATGGATTTCATCATAGGGTTGCCTCGAACTCGTCAGCAATATGACTCCATTTGGGTAGTTGTGGACAGGTTGACCAAAGCAGCTTATTTCTTACCGACCAAAACTATCGATTTAGCAGAGGATAATGCTAAATTATACATTCAGGAGCTAGTTCGGTTGCATAGAGTACCCTTGTCCATCATATCAGATAGAGGTACTCAGCTTACCTTCTAGTTCCGGAGATCGTTTCAAAAGGGACTTGGTACTCAGGTCAAGCTTAGCACAATGTTTCATCCGAAAATAGATGGTCAGGTGGAGTGAACTATTCAAACTCTTGAGGATATGTTGAGAGCGTGTATGATTGATTTCAAGGGTAGTTGGGATGATCATTTGCCTCTCATTGAGTTTGCGTATAACAACAACTACCATTCCAGCATTCTGATGGCTCTCTATAGGCGGAGATGTAGATCACCTATTGGTTGGTTTGAAGTTGGTGAATCCATGATGATAGGACTAGATTTAGTTCATGAGGCTATGGAGAAAGTTCAGCTTATAAGGGACAGGTTTGAAAATAGCTCAGAGTCGCCAAAAGTCCTATGTAGATGTGAGGAGGAGAGAACTTGAGTTTGAAGTTGATGATTGGGTGTTTCTGAAGGTATCTCCTATGAAGGGAGTGATGAGATTTGAAAAGAAAGGGAAACTCAGTCCCCGTTATGTCGCCCCATACCAAATTGTGAAATGGGTTGGAAAGGTAGCATATGAGTTGGAGTTGCCCTAAGAATTAGCTTCCGTCCATATAGTTTTTCATGTATCACTCTTAAAAAAGTGTTTGGGTGATCCAGTTCTAGTTGTTCTAGTGGACAGTGTCGGTGTGAAAGAAATCCTTAGTTTTAAAGAGGTTCCGGTGGAAATATTGGATCATCAGGTTCAAAGGCTAAGAAATAAAGAAGTATCTTTAGTTAAAGTTTTATGGAGGAATCAACATGTTGAGGGAGCTATGTGGAAAGCCGAAGAAGATATGATGGCTACATACCCACATCTATTCCTTTCAGGCTCAGTTTCATCTTGAGGTATCAGTTTCTTCCTTAATACTCTATTTAGTTTCATGTTAACCTCATGTACCTCAGTTTCGTTCATGTAAATGGATGTATGTATGGTTTGGGAATTCAGTTCAGTCATGTAGTTCAAATCAGAGTCATTCACTCCATCAGTTTTCAACATGTATGTTCAGTGTTTGAGTATGATGATTGCATTTCTCTACTTTTCTATATGATTTTCAACATTCGAGGATGAATGTTACCAAGGGGGATATATTGTTATACCCCAAAAACCCTAAGATCAGATCCAGGAGTTAAAATGGAGAAAATTAAATTTTCTGCACTAGGTCACAGGATAAGTCGTCTTGCGACCCGTGGGGTAGGCCACGAGTCATAGAGTGACTCATAGGGTGAATATTGGCCATGGTTTGGAATCTTGACTTTAGGGTAACCACAGAAATGACCACGAGTTGTGGTCAGCACCATGACCCGTTAAATCATCCATGGACAAGTGAGATTTGTGGATCAAGCATTTTGTGCAGTGAAGGCAATGGGAGGTGACCACGAGTCATGGTCACCGATAACGGATTGTTAAGTCCCTCTTGGGGACCCTTTTGAGGAAGATGGGCAGTGTTCATGATGACTGGTAACCACGAGTCGTGGTCGCTGGTAACGACCCATCCAGTCCCTTATTGGAATTGGCAGTCTGTTTTTCCCTACGAGTTTATTAAATGCTTTTACATAATTCCTATGTTTCTAAGGCCTAAACTATGTCTTTTTAAGCTCTAAATAGTGAGTTTTAAGAGGGGTAAGTTCATTCTAGACTCATTCACGTTCATGCATGCAAGTTTAGAGGTCTAAAGAGGTGATCAAGCCTAGTTCATGAAGGTTCTTCCCCAAATCTTCATTGGACAATCAAGGAAGTTGTAGAATCAGATCCTCTAAGGTATGTAAGGTTATGAATGGGTGCAATTGTCCACACACATGCCCAATTCCTTCTCAATTCATGATGTTCTAATTGATGATTCCATGGGGTTCTTACCCAATGCATGAATTTCTAAGTTTCAATCATGGGTATGATCTAAGCATGTTTTAAATGATAAATTATGATTAATGAGCATATTTTACAATGTTTTAAATTATAAATTATGTTTTCAGGTTTTCTAAACTACGATGCCCATCCATGAATGTTCATGAAAGTTGAGATCCATGACATATATGTTCAAGTATGATGTAATGTTTATGAAGAAAGTATGATTTTGAAATACCCATTCTTATGTTCATGTTTTCAAAGTGAATCAATTTGATTTCAAGTATGTTTAGGTATTGGTAAAGCCCATATGATCAAGTATGTTTTATGATTTCATGAATTAGCTTACCACATAGTTTTGGAGTCAAGATTCTCATTATTTTTCAGCTTGTGGTATGGTTTGAGCTAAGGCTCCTCATGTTATGATTTCAGATTATCTATGTATGTTATTATTCAGCTTCGTCACTAGACAATGGTCAGCTTCATTGAAAAACGATGGAGAGCATATGCATATTTTTGGGAGTAGTGTCTAGCAATGAGTAGGCTAAGGGTCAGTCAACCCTATGCCTCATAACTACGCGCCAACGTAGGTATGATCAGATTATTTGGAACCTCCTTTGGACCTTTCCCCTACCCCCAAGGGGTCTTGAGCTTGATATTGATATCATGGTTTAGCCCTTAGCCCTGACAATGCTTTGGACGGCTCTGCCCACTTGAATGTGATAGTCGAGACCACGTAAGCTTTATCGTGGTAATGTCGGTTATATGATGAGTCTCCCATTGTTCCTCATGATTTCAGTTATGCATGTGCATCAGTCATGATATTATGTTTTCATCAGGTTTGACCCAATGTTCAGTTTTACTTATGATTATCAGTTTTCAGCTTTGGGTCATTTGATTCAGTTATGATGTTTAGTTATGTTTAGGTCATGATTTTAGAAAATAACATTCAAGCCCTACTCTCAGATTCTTATCTTGATTATGTTTTATATTATGCATGATATATGATTTAACTTACTTAGCGACTTTACTTACCTTGCATACTCGGTACATTCCATATACTGACCGCATACTCTATGTTGTATCGTTTCATGATACATGCTCCGATATCTAGGCTCAGTCCCACCGCCAGTTAGATTTCTGGAGTTAGCTTTCCTCAGCCTCAATTGGTGAGTCCTCATCTTGCAAGGACCCTTCTTATCAGTTGTATGTTGTATTTTCATTTTTCAGACTATAGAGAGTTAGTTGGGGGTTTTGTCCCATCAACTCATCAATTTAGAGGCTTTTCAGACAATATGTTTATTCAGCGTTGGATTCATGTATGTATTCAGATGTTAAGATTGTTTAGACTTCCACTATGTTATCTATGATGATCTTCCGCTTATCCATGTTGAGTTAGATGTATGTTCATTCTATGGATCGACTTGGAGCCTCTCAGGGTTTCTTTTTCCGTGTCTCGATCCGGGCCTATGTTGGGTTTTGACAATCTGGAATGCTTCTGGGACTCCACGCCATCAATCTCACCAAGGTGTTAGTCAAATTATCATCTCTAAAACTAAGGTACCTGGTGCCCCACGCCATCCATAACATCAACTTTGGTGCATTTTCTTTGAAATACAAATGTTGGGCGCGCCACGCCAGCCATAGCCCCAGGCCAACTTTCGCAAACTCTTCTTCTTCACACCTTGAGTCATTTTGGGTCCTTTTTCGTTGGTTTCCTGCTTAAAAAATCTAGAAACATTCATTAGCTCACAATACATACGAAAACATGAATTCATACATTTCCTAGGGATTATGAACTCAAAACAAGGCAAAATATGGGTAAAAATATGGCAAATGGGCATAAGAATATGCCCAACATCACCTGCTCTCAACCTATCATCAACATCCCAATTTTCACTCTCTCACTTAATTACACCTTTATAAGCACCACCTAGACTAGTTAGGGAATTCTAGGCTTATTTCCTTCATAATGACGTACGGGTCGTTACATTAGATACCAATTAAAATACTGTTTATCCTGAACAGCCTACAAAGCAAGAAAGAGAGAGCATACTAGATACCTCAAACAATGAGGGTATTTGATCTGCATTTAGGCCTCGATCTCCCAAGTGGCCTCCTCTATAGGATGATTCTTCCACTGGAACTTTACCATTGTAATCTCCTTCGATCTCACATTCCGAACCTCTCTATCTACTATTGCCACTGGCTCTTCCTCATAAGACAAATTCTCATCCAGCAACATCGAGTCCTATTTGATTATATATGACCCATCTTCATGGTATTTCTTTAACATAGAAACATGGAAGGTGGGATGTATTTTGGACAGTCCTGGCGGCAATGCTAATTTATAAGCCACTTTCCCCACACGTCGGAGAATCTCAAACAACCCAATTTTTCTTACGCTAAGCTTCCCTCGTTTACCAAACCACACTACTCCCTTCATGGGGGATACCTTGAGAAACACTTGGTCCTCCTCCATGAACTCCATATGTCTCACTTTTCAGTCTGCAAACTGCTTCTTACTTTCTTTGAGCAGCCACTAGACATTCTTGAATTACCTGAACCTTTTCCAGGGACTCTTTAAGAAAATTCGTGCCCCAAGGTCTCACCTCAAATATGTCAAACCACCCAATTGGAGACTTGCATTTCCTCCCATACAACACTTCAAATAACGCTATGCCAATGCTTGAATTGTAACTGTTGTTGTAAGCAAACTATTCCAAGGGTAAGAATTTATCCCAATAGCCACCAAAATATATCACACAGGCACGGAGCATATCCTCTAATACCTGGATGGTCCTTTCTGACCGCCCGTCTATCTGCAGATGGAATGTTGTACTCAAGTCCAATCTAGTGCCTAATTCTTCCTGCAAAGTCCTCCAGTAATGGAAGGTGAACTGAGTACCTCTGTCTGAAACAATTAAAATCGGCACACCATGCAACCGAATCACCTCCTTCACATCTAGCATGGCTAGTCTCTTGGCATTATAGGTTACCTGGACAGGCAAGAAGTGAGCAGACTTGGTCATTCTATCAACAATGAACCAAATGGAGTCAAACTTCCCCAATGTCTTTGGAAGACCAACCATGAAGTCCATTGCTATTCTCTCCCATTTACACTCTGGGATGGGCGTCATGTAATTACTTACCTTGGCTTCTGGTGCTCGTACTTCACTTGCTGAAAACTCAAGAATTGGGCGAGATAATCAACAATATCCCTCTTTATTATGCCCTACCAACAATGCCACTTCAAGTCATGGTACATTTTAGTAACCCCAGGATGGATGGAGTACCTCGAGTTGTGAGCTTCTTCTAGAATGGTTTTAATCATCTCATAAACTCGGGGAACACACACACACCCCTTTATCCTCAGGACCCCTTCGTTATCTAGAACTGTTTCCTTAGACTCCCCCAACAGAACCTTGTCTTGAATCTTACCTCGCTTCGCATCCTCAAATTATCTGACTTTTATCTCTTCTAGCAGTGATGACTTAACCTCACTGCTGGCTAGGATTCCACCTATTTTCATCAATGAAAGTCTTATCAGGATGTTCGCAAGTGTCTGGACTTCTCTAGCCATCGGCCGCTGAGTAGCTTCCAAACAAGCTAAGCTGCCCACACTCACTACCTTCCAGCTCAAGGCATTGGCCACACATTTGCCTTCCTTGTGTGATACAGGATCGTCACATCATAATCTTTAAGCATGTCCATCCATCGCCTCTGTCTCAGGTTAAGGTCTTTCTGGAAGAACACATATTGCAAGGTACAATGGTCTGTGAATACCTTGGGCCCTGTACAAGTAATGTCTCTAGATTTTTAGGGAGAACACCACCATTGCCAACTCCACGTCATGTGTGGGGTAATTTTTCTCATGCACCTTCAATTTCCTCGATGCATAAGAGAAAACCTGTCCTTCCTGCATTAACATAGCACTCAATCTAGACCGTGAGACATCAAAATAAACTACAAAATCTTTACCTTCCACTGGTATGGCCAGGATTAGCGCCGTGGTTTACAAGGTTATGAGCTTTTGAAGGCTCTCCTCATATTCCTCAGACCATTGGAGGGGCACATCCTTTTGAGTCAACCTTGTCAATACCGAGGCAATGGATGCAAATCCCTTCACAAACTGGCGGTAGTAACTAGCTAGCCCCACAAAACTTCGATTCTCGGTCACCGTAGTAGGTCTAGCCCAGTTTCAAACTGCCTCCACTTTATGTGGATCTACATAATCCCACCTTTGGAGACTACATGCCCCAGAAAAGATACATACTCCAGCCAAAATTCACGTTTGGTGAACTTGGTGTACAACTGCTTCTCCTTTAGCATCCCCAACACAATCCTCAAATGATTCTCATGTTCCTGTTTAGTCTTAGAGTATACCAAGATATCATCAATGAACACAATTACGAACGAATCTAGATAAGATTTGAGGATACCTTCATCAAGCTCATGAATGCTGCTAGAGCATTGGTGAGTCCAAAGGACATGACTAGAAACTCATAATATCCATACTTAGTCTAAAAAGCTGTCTTGGGAATATCTTCAGCACGAATCTTCAACTAATGATAACCCGACCTCATGTCAATCTTGGAGAGCACCGCTGCTCCTTGTAACTGATCAAACAAGTCATCTATTCAAGGGAGAGGATATTTATTTTGTATAGTTACCATTTTCAACTGGTTAATCAATGCACATCCATGTACTATCGTCCTTCTTTTTCACAAACAAGATTGGGGCACCCACCGAAGAGACATTCGGCCTGATAAACCCCTTACTAAGCAATTCCTGCAACTGCTCCTTGAGTTCTCTCAACTCAGCTGGTTCCATTCTGTATAGCGGAATCAAAATGGGTCGAGTTCCTAGCTATAAATCTGTATAGAAATCAATATTGTAGTCTAGCGGCATGCCAGGCAGATCCATGGGAAATACCTCTAAGAATTTATAACTACCAGGACTGACTCTATAAAGGGACCCTATGAATTGGTATCTGATAACTCTCAAACTACACTCCTCTTTTAGAGAGAATGTAAGAGATCTTTGTATCAAAACAAAAAACCTTACGAGTGTCGGGGTCGAATCCCACAAGGACTAGAGAATGATTTCCACAAGAGTCATTTAATCAATTGAATTGTTTCGCATCCAAGAAACAAAAACGTAAATGTAAATTTTGGGGTAAGTGAAAGAAAAAATATTGTGAATTCTAAAATCAGCTAATCAAGAGAGCAAGATAACCAAAACTGAGAAACATTAATGAGCAAAGGCTATAGGTGTGGTGTAGATGGGATGTCAATCAAATATGGATTTACTAGATAGTCAAATCATTACTAATATGTGTAAATAACCTTGAAAAAAGATGGAGCCCGATGTTTTTCAACCTATTGGGCTCCTTATCCTCGAGTCCTTTCAAATCTCAAGGCACATAAAAAGACATAAAGGGCATAAAATTCAACTAAAAGATTTGAAAGCTAAGCTAAAGCTCATGCTTAAGAGCCTAATGAGTTGGTAAATTACCAACTCATCAAACCCCTAAACTTGAACCATTGCTTGTCCTCAAGTAATGCAATTCTTATTAGTTGAGAAAAAGGAATGACATGCCACTCCACAAGAGTCTATGTATCAATGACCACTTAATCTATGACAACCCAAAAATGCTCACCAACTCATAGAAAAAAGAAGAAATTTCCACCCTAAAAATATGAAAAAGTTTAAAGAGGCAACCACAATTCAGAGGCATGATACACAACTGCTTTCACTTTACAAAACAAGGGCATAGCTTATCCAATCAAATACACATAGCATCTCAATTTATAATCACTACACATTCAAAGTTTGCCTTGGAGCTCCCAGCGCTCATGCCTCAATCACACCTTTATGTTAATGCAAGTATGTCCTCAAAAGGGAGTGATGCCACTCACTACAAGAGAGAATCCTTTTTCTTTATCATGATTCAATACACACATAAGAGATTATAGAAAGAAAATTGATTACACTCACTCCCACAAGAGAAATCTCCATGCACACAACTTGACCCATAGGCTTGCCCTTCATGGAATTCGCCACTAATGTAGAGCAACTACACTCAAATCAATTAGGTTTGTGGGTCATGATGAAGGCTAGGGGTAATGGTAGGACAATTGTTTAGCTCTAGTGACTAGAACCTTCCTAATGCCTTTATGTGAACACTTTTATCTTCCCCATTCAACTCTTTAGATCACTCCACCTTATTCCTCCTTTTGCAACCATTTTCATATTTTATTTCTCAAAGGTCTTCCTTGTAGCTTATATGGCTATCACATTAAGCCTTGTCTAAGCAAGAGGTAACACCATTTTACTAGTCATTTCTCTTTTGGTACCTTAAGGTTTTTCAACCCATCATTTCATTCCTTTTGATCACAATTTGGTGCTACGTCAAATTTAGGCTCCTCATATTTCTATTTTCTTGTAAACCCCCAAACGTAGGCTTTTCTCCTCATTCTCACTGATTCTCATTCACTCACCACTAGCAATTAGGGAGGATGGGTTCCAAGAAGAGGGTTACAAAAAGGGACATTGGCTTGTAATGTGGTTTTCAAGAATAAGCAGTCCATAGGCTCAATATTGGCTAGCAAAGGGAAGACATTTTTGAAGGTCATTTTGGATAAAGTGACTAGTCAAATGAAAGCCTAAAATCATATTCTAAGTACAACTACATCTAGAATTTCGCCTTGAGTGACACTTAGGGCAAGTTATAGAAAAGAAAAGATGCATGAGATTCATTAAAAAATCCTTACCACACAAGGCATCACACTCAAAGAGTTCATACAAGTCATCATTTTCACAACATTAATATTCAAGATATGAGAACATGCAAATTCACAAGCCAAATAGAGAATATGTAATGCATGACAAAAGACTACTATACATTTCTTTTCAAATGCCCATTTTCATTTTTTTCACGCCACACAAAAAATTTCTGGTGGTACCTCTCAAAAATAATTCCAAAAAATACTCAAAGAAAGACATGGCATTTTCTCTTAAGAGAGTCATCTCACAATCTATCATTGGGAAATGTCAACTCGGTTCGATAGTCAAAAAGAAAATGCTCCTTGAGAAAACATTGTGGTATGAAGAAAACCCTTGGAGTTGATTACTATCTACTATTTACAAAGGCAAATAAAATCACACTTGGGTCACAAATTAAGCAATAAGATCAAGGACCCATTCATTAGCACTAACATCAAAGACAATTCATATCATTTTAAGCCCGACAAAGGCTTTTAGACTATCAATTAACAAGCCCAACATGGGCACAAATTCATCAAACACAATCCCAAAAAGGGAAATAATTCATCAAAACAAATTCATCAAAAACCACCACACTCAATCTGCCCCCAACTAAAAAATTTACATTGTTCCCAATATCTGCATGACAATTAAAAAAGGGGAAGGGACTT
Source organism: Datura stramonium (assembly GCA_018107945.1). Taxonomy (NCBI): domain Eukaryota; kingdom Viridiplantae; phylum Streptophyta; class Magnoliopsida; order Solanales; family Solanaceae; genus Datura; species Datura stramonium. The sequence continues at coordinate 209,579 of JACEIK010001843.1, read as the reverse complement.
CCTGTTGTGGTCACTCGTCATCAACTTCATCATCATTTTCATCTCCAACTTGGTTATCCTCATCCCATCATCCTCCTCGTAACCTAAGCCCCCAAATAAATCATCGATAGGACCTTGAGTTGTAGAAGGGGCAGCCATAACTGCATCAATATCACTTATGTCGAGTGCTGTCATGGGCGTCCGCCTCTTCAATTTCTAAACCTTAGCTTAGAGAGAGGTAAAGACTCCTTCCACCATATCCACATGAGCGCACAACTTACCCAAGCTTTCCTTAATTGACTTCAACTCCTTTTTGACTATTTTCATAATAAGTTCCGGGAGGCTCTTAGCTAGCCGATGGAGTTGGCTCTCTCGTGAGTGGGACATTTTTGCAAGCTTTTGAAGACCACTGGGATGTGAGGAGGTGGGAGGAGGTGAGAAGCCTCGAATTGATGCACCTACAAAAGCTTTCCCTGATGCCTCAGGATGTGGCATGTTGAGATTGGGGGCATAGGGGGTCGGCTTTCTAAACTAGGGGTGACGGGCTCATCTGGAACCTCAAAGGCCTGCATTCGCTGCCTCTTGTTCTTAGGAGCATCAGTGTCCCTTTTTTTGGCAACAGAGATTACACCGGAGGCAGAGCTAGGGGTCTTATCCGGGAAAAGGGATACTCCTGCTCTCAAGCATAGCTGCGATATCAGCACCGAGTATGGCATTGAAGTGCTGGCTTGCCTGGCCTTTCTTCGCATTTGATTGGCCACTATCTCCCTAAAGTTGATTGGGATTCCTATCATAATGTAATAGATAAGGATGGAAGCTTCCAAATTCACCTGCTGTTCATTGTTGGAAGGCATGATTCAGCCACAAATGAAGTCGAGCCACAACTTGGTCTCGAAGCGTAGGTCATGGAGAGATATCTCACCACCCATAAATACCCATAGAGGTGTGCCGACGGCAAATGGATTGAGCTATGACACTGAATTAGGCCTTTTTGTTGGTGAGACAGACCAAATATGTCACGCCCCGAGTCTACACCCTGGACGTAACACGGTGCTTGAAGCCATAAGTGATCCCCAAGTCAACCCCTAGACTATCACTCAATAGCATCCTGAGTAAACATGCACAGTGGAACTTTTAAATAAAATCATAAAGAAATTTATGAAAGACAAGTCTATAATCGTAAAATTCAAAACACTTGAATAATACTGGAAAATTTGAAAATCATGTTTGTCTGAAAGCCATCTAACTGAGGAGTTGACAAGCCCCCAACTAACTCTAAGTATAACTGAAGCTAACATATGACTAAAAGTGAGAAATAATTCCCTCGGATAATGAGGACTCACACTTCGATCGCTGAGATGGAGAATCTGAACTGTGGCATCTGGAAGTGCTGAGTCTGAGAACCTGCATCTGTATCATGAAACGATACAACATAAAAGTATGCGTCAGTACTTTGAATGTACTGAGTAAGTGAGAGAAACATGAATAACATGATAGAAATGGTAACTAAACTAATACGACATGAAATGACCAATTAAAATGCTGAAAACTGATACAACTGGTAATAAACTGATATGGTCAAAAGTGACCCTGGCTGATGGTCATAAACATGTTCTAAGTTTGAAATACTGAGTCTAACATACTGCACTAAACTGATTTGGTCTAAAGAATATGAGAATAACTGTACTGACTAGTGGGAGAGGCTATAACCGACATATAACCATGTGAGCTAGACATGGAGTCCGATGTACACACCCCGTCGGTAGGACCCAATATACCTTGCTAGGGTATAAAGGCATGGACTATGAAAATCACTGTCAAAAGGGGGCCGTTAGGACAAGTAAATAAAACCTACGGTGGCAATGTAGTTCTGGAACCTGGGTGCGCTGGAACCCCAGCCCTTTCGGTGCTAAGTCCTACTCCCACTAGAAAATCCTATTACTGCTACTACTGACAAGCGGATAGCTCGATACTAGGGCCCAAGACTATACCGACCCAGGGATACTGTTAGAGAGTTCCCTGAGCGTCTTATAGGACCAGATTTGGAAACTGAGTTCTAAGACTGGTCAAAGCTGCTTATCTCGAAGCGTCATAACCATCTAGAGAACAAACTAATAATTGAACTGGGCTTTGGGGTTTGGTCAGAGCTATAACTAGAATTTCATGACCGCCTAATGGAACAAATAACTAGAATCTGAGTGTGAGTCTGATAACTGAGAGGCACCACTGACACCTCGAGAAAAGATTATAGTCAAACTGATCAGCTGACATTTATGACTAACACTAAATATTCTAGGACTTTGACTGAAGCTGAACTGACAATTCTAAGAAAATATATAGTATATAGAATTTCTGACTGAATCTGAATAGCATACAAGTAACTGAATTTCTAACACATACAATTATTATAGGAGCCCCTGACCTTGAAAGATATATTTTCGAGAATTCAATACTTACGCAAGATTCTAGTTTCTGACTTTTTCAAGAGTTAGGGATAAATTTCTAATTCACTAGAACAAGCATCATTTTAGTTACAAATGGGTGGAAAATAGCTACAATTAACATAGGATAGGATTCTACATGAAATAATCCAAGAACAATAGCAATAATTTCGAATTCACAAACTCAGGGCTATGACTGAAAGTGAACAAGGAGAGCTTTGGGGGACGCAAGGGGAGAACAATCTCCTTCCTGAATTCCCACATACCTGTAGAAGAAACTCTGGTGAAAATTGCTGGAGAATTAGAGAAGAAAGATCTGCTCTAGCTGATGCTCTGAACTGCTCTAGGAGGAACTCTATGTTTTGCTCTTGAGAATGAGAGAGGGAATATGGGGAGAAACTGTTTGTTACCCCTTCTAAAACCCCTGAATGAATCTCAAACAACATAGTTTAGGGACTAGGTAGATGGAATTGTACAAAAATAAACCTGGGATTTAAATTTGAAATCTAGCCGACAGGAACCCACAGGCCTCAGAATGGGTCGTTGGTCAAAATGATGGTCCGTTGAATCCAGCTGTGGTTGCTGGGTTCAGAAACTAAATTCACATGGGTGACCCACGGGTAGGTACAACGATCTGTTGGAAGCAATAATAGGCCGTTGATACCTCCCGTTAGAACAGGTGATAACAACGACCTGTTTGTAGGACCAACTGGCCATTGTATCCCCTCGTGGTTCACGCGATTGGGTTCTGGAACTGAACGACAGGTGGTTACAATGGCTCATTGGAGGCTACCACGAGCCGTTGTTCCCTCCCGTTGTCTCGGGGAAGGGTTCGAAAGACCTCTGAACTCGGGATTCAACGGACGATAGGACGACTCATTGTTAGGAATAACAGTTCGTAATATGTCTCATTTTTTCCCCTCGAAGGAAGGCTGCTACTAACCACGACCACTTACAACGACTCATTGGTTCCACCAACGGTCTGTTGTGGGGGTCGTCTAAGACAGAAAAATTTCTGGTTTCCTGTGGTTTTTCATGCAACGTCTAAATTTTGTCTAGGAAATTTTTGGGGTGTTACAAAATATTTCATACCCTCATCAATTTCATCATCCCAAAACTCAAGTTTATGGTTGCTGGGGTGATGTCGACCTCAACACCCCTCACTAACATTGAGGGTAGGCATGGAAAGTCTTTATCTTTTCCTCTGTTTTTCATACTCTCCAGCATGCCCTGATAAAAAGTATAGAAATCCAGGACCAGGCTCTTGAAAAAATTTGGAAGAGGGTTGGCGAAGACATGCCACTGGTGGTTGGTGAATTGGGTAGTGATGTTGGGAAAATCACCCCTCAGCCCCACTAAATCGAAGCGTTTCTCCACAGTGATGAAGCAACCTTCACAGATAGAATAGTACCCCTTCATGTTGGGAACACAAAAGATTATCACATCTCTGGTGTTGGTGGGGGCTGAGGTAGCTTTGGCTTTTCCTTTTCCTTTTATTTTTGAAGTAGCAATGGCCTTTCCTTTGCTTGGGTCCCTAGATGAAGACATTTTTTGCAAAAATGATGTTAGTTCCATACAAAATATTTCTTTTTGTATTTTTCTAATGATAAAATAAACAAACAGTAACTACTCTAAAGATTAGATGAAAAATAAGAGAAAGGATCATCATGAAGAATCTGGCAGCACTGGTAGAACATTAGTGAGCCGCAGAAAGTGATTCACGGACCGCCGGTGAGCTTCCGACACTTGGAAGAACACCTGCACATTGGAATTTCCCCCGGTGACTCATTAGCAAGCTGCCGGTCATGATCCGTGAAGTGCTGATGCAACACGGGGTCAAGTCAACGACCTGAAGTCAGTTTTTGCCTGAACTGGCATTTTGTCGGACCTAACCGATGAATAGCTGATGTCTTTGTTCCCATTGCCTAAAAATACATGAAAACATATAACTCTCAAAAAAACTTACTCACACCATATATACGCATTGGCTACACAAGAAAAAAGAAATAAAATGGCGATCTACTCTTAAGAACGCGTCGCCCGATCTATCATCAGGAAAATCGGGTCCTTTATATCACTTGAGGTTACTCAGAATTCACCCCAAACTCAACTACACAATAGCAATAATCTCCCCACAACCATTTAAGCATCAAACCCCCATTCTCCACTAATTTCACATCATATCAATCAACAACATTCATCATGTATATTCATAATAACGGAAATTTTGGGGGAAGGGGCAGTGAAAAGAAGGGAGAGACATGCTACAACAAAGTTCATATGCACCAATACTACAACTTGTAACAATATCAAAGTGTTAGGAGCCCTTTACCTAGACACAAGACTTGAGAGTAAATGAGAAATGTGGAAGCTATAACTTGCTCAACAATGGTGGAGATTGGAACTTGCTAGAAAGGGAGTAGGATGGTAGTGAGAGTGAGATAAAGGAAATAGGTTATAGGGGTTTTTATAGGTGAAAGAATATGAATGAGATTGGTTAAGGAAAATACGGGGGTTTAATGGTGATTAAATTGAAAAGGGAGTGGGAAAAGGGGAGTGTTGGAATATGGAAAAGTGAGTGGGAAGGAGGAGTGAGTGGGAAGGAGGAGTGTTGGGAAGATGAAAAGGTATATTGGAAAGTGTTAAAAGGTGGGAAAAAGGGAATTTTTAGAGAATAAAAAAGGAAATGATCTAATTAGGGCGGTTTAAAAATGAATTTGTGTGGTCGGTCAATGGGTTGGTCAAGATTTTAAAACAAAGCACGTACCTGTACCGGTGTTTCACTGGCAATTGCCAATTGGAAGCGGTGGTTCGCTTCCTAAATATTACTGAATTGAATTGGTGCCCAATTCTCTACTTCATATCTGGCGGTTGATCGGCAGTTCATAGATTAGATTCTGTGTTCTGCTAGTGGACCGCTATTTGTGCCCCACTTCTCAGGTATTCTGACCTGAGCGGACGGTCATGCGACAATTTTTGCACTGGTGTCGGCGTTCCTCCGGTGACTCACCGATTTGGCCCTTTTTGTTCCTAGGTTTTTGCCCTCATTAGTCAAGAAAGTGAAGGTTCGCGCATCTAGACTGGCGTTCGCCGGTCTAGCGCGGTGCCTGCCTTGTTTTGTGCTCCTCCTCTTTACTTCACCCCTACTTAGTCTTACAAAACAAAAACAACAATGAAATTAAAACAACCAAAAGAAAATACTTTGGTTGCCTCCCTAGGAGCGCCTTAGTTAAAATTGTGGCACGACGTATCTCTCGTTCAGATTCCATTTTCTGAAGGATTATCCTCCGACTCATCCTCCTCCAAATCAACTACTCCATTTTCTATCTCATCATTCAACACTCCAATCACCTTGCATTCATCGAGGGGTTCCGCGGATTGGCATACCTCGAAGGTGACCTCTTCACCTCCCACACAAAACTTGAGTTCACCTAGTCCTCATCTACCAAGGATCTGCCTGTGGTGAGCAATGGTCTCCCTAAGATTATTGGGACTTACACATCCATCTCGCAATCTAGAACCACAAAGTCAGCTGGTAGAATAAACTTATATACCCTTACCAATACATCCTCCAAAACACCCATCGGTTTCTTGATACAACGATCAGCCATTAACAATCTCATTGAGGTAGGTTTGGTGTTGCCAAGCCCCAACTTCTTAAAGATTATTAGGGGCATCAAGTTTATAATTTTCCCAAGATCACACAAGGCTTTTTTGAACACACACAACCCAATAGTGCAAGGGATTGTGAAAGCTCTCGGATCCTCCCGTTTTGGGGCAGGGTTGATCATCATCATAGCACTACAATGATGTGGTCTCTCCTGTGCCCACATCTACAACCTTCTTCTTCTTCAGTAGCTCTTTCATGAACTTTACATATCTATAAATTTAAAGTAAAGCATCCACAAATGGTATATTTATGGACAATTTGCTGAACATGTCAATAAACTTGCTGAATTGATCATCCTTTTTCTTCTTGGCTAACCGCTGTGGATAAGGAGGTGAAACTTTTGGGTCTTTATCTTTCTCACTTGAGGCCTTTATGCCCGCATCTCCTTCCTCATCATTTGAGGGAATCTCATCAACATCTCTCTCACCTTGATCCTTAATATTATCACAATCATTTGGTGCTTGTGGCACCTCATCGGATTCTTTCATATCACTTGCCCTTGGGTCCACAACTTCCTTGGGCTAATTCCCACATCACCAAGCATCTTACCACTCCTAGTGACAATAGCCATGAATTGATTATCTTTATCCTTTTTGGGATTTGGCATTGTATCACTGGAGAGTGTTCGCTTCATCCAGGGGTTCATTTGAGAAGATAAGTGGTTCATTTGGGTCTCTAAATGCTTGATAGAGGCGGAGTGCAAACTTACTGTTTAGGAAAGGTTAGACACCTCCCCTTTAAGTTCTTTGACCTCGCTGTTTGTTGATTCAACTTTCTTGAGAACCTTTGCCAGCGTTTCTTCAATTTTTTTTGAGTTCCCTACATCACTCGCACCTGGTTGGGATTGGGCATTCTCAGCTTTAGGAGGAGGAACATACGGATTCACGCTTCTATGATAGCAGTTGCCCTCACAATTTTTCTCTCTATTGCCCCATCTCTCATTTTGATCAGGCCACCCTTGCATGTCACGGTTCCTCCAACTTTGGTTCTCTTCTCTTGGACGCCAAGGGCCTTGATTAGTGCCTTGGTACCAGGGTCAGGAACCCCCTATTTGATTTTTCATATATTGTCACTCCTCCTCGTACCATGGTGGTGAAGATTCTCCCTCAAAATGCATTGGACCTTGCATTCCCACAACATTCACAACTTTAGGCCTGGCTCCCATCACATGTTGAGTCATTAACTCCAGCTCAGTCATCATTTTAATAAGATTTTCATCTCTCTCTTCATCTCCTTTTCTCATTTCAGTTGTTAACTAACTAGAACCATCACCATGTGAAGATACATTCGTCTTCCTTGTATGCCATGTGCTATTCGTCTTCATTATCCTTTCCAAGCGGGCTTTAGCTAGACCATATGTCCGGTCCATGATTGATCCCCCAACTAGATTATTGGAAACTGATTTCTTGATGAAGTCTAGGGCTCCATAAAAGCTTTGAAGTAGTACTCCATCAGGAAGACCATGGTTGGGTCATAGAGACACTTTCTTCTTGAATCTCAGTCATGCTTCATGCAAAGGCTCACCCAGCTCTTGCCTAAAGTTTGTAATATCATCCCTCAGCTGCAACATCTTTGAGGGAGGGAAAAAGTGATCCAAAAATACTTCTGTCAACTCTTGCCACGAGGTGATGCATCCGAAGGTAACTCCTCCAACCACATAGTTACTTCTCCCGTTAGGGAAAATGGAAAGAGCCTCAACCTGATAGACTTTTGGCTTATATTCATTATGTTGAAAGGTTGGAAAATATCTAGGAGTTCCTTAAATGGTGGTTCGCATCCTCATTCGATTTACCCCGAAGAGCCCTTTCATTTGTAGCAGGTGCAACATCATACTAGTTATATGAAATATCGCATTCCCCACCGTAGCTGGTAAGAGAATGGAAACTGAGATCTCAGGCATGTCGGGATTATCTTATTCATGTTCCATATTTCCTTCCAGTGAACTATCTCCTGCTTGTGAATGCTGGCTCATATGAATTCACCCTAGATGGACAATAGCAAGAACAATGTTAAACTACTTAAGATGCAAGATCAATTCAAATTAATTAACAACTCAAGGATATCAAGCGATAGTCATTGGCAACGACGCTATCAACGCTCAAACTATACTCCTCATTTAGAGAGAATGTAAGTGATTGTTGTATCAAAACAATAACTCGATGAGTGTCGGGGTCGAATCCCACAAAGTCTAGAGAATAATTTGCACAAGAGTTGTTTAGTGAATTGAATTGATTCGCATCCAAGCAATGAAAACGTAAATATAAATTTTGGGGGAAGTGAAGGAAAAAATATTGTGGATTCTAAAATCAGCTAATCAAGAGAGCAAGATAACCAAAATTGAGAAACAATAATGAGCAAAGGCTAGAGGTGTGGTGTAGATGGGATGTCAATCAAATCGAGATTTACTAGATAGTCAAATTATTACTAATATGTATAAATAACCTTAGAAAAAGATGGAGCCCGATGTTTTTCAACAAATTTGGCTCCTTATCCTCGCGTCCTCTCAAATCTCAAGGCACAATTCAACTTTTCCAATATGGTTTAGATTAGGGGTTGAGCTATTTCTATCCATCAACCTCTAAAGGGATTATGATCATGGGTTTTGGCTAATTCTAGCCCAACCCCTTATAATCAAATCCCAATCCACTATTAAATTCTCCCCCATTAATTAATTCTTCTTTTTCAAGAGAAAATCAAGTAAGAAAACAATACTCATATTTGCAACTATGAGAAATCAACTATAATTTGAGGAGAATTCAATAGATTTACAATAATTAAGTAATAACAAGACAAATCTAGCAATACCCAATCAAATTAAACATCCATCATCACACACCTCTAGCTGTAGATTTAGCTACTCATAATTAAAAAACATAAGAGCATATTCATTAATAAACTCAACAATTTCATCATTAGGAGTAAGCAAAATCAAACTCACAATATTTCTACAATAATAGTTATACCTTGTTGAAGAAGAAGATGAAGATAAAAGGCAATATTCAAATATTTCTTTCTTCTCCAATGGAGTTCTTTCTCTCTCAAAAAGTAAAGGGAATATTCAATGATATGATCAGAGTACTTTCTTCTAGAATATATATAAAAATAGGGAAAACATTCTCCTCGTTTTCAGGCTTTGACCTTTTTTCCCTTTTCAGGCGTCTCCTTACTTGCGATGGAACTAGTTGTTCACCGGTTTCTATCCGCGAGCAGCCGGTTGCTTTCCTCTATTGTCCAATGAAGTTCCAGGGCCTTCCGGTGATGCCTTCGGCGGTTTGTCGGTTGCAAACCATGAGCTGCTGATTGATTTCATCATTTGTCCAGCAATGTCCAGCACCTGTCGGCAATGGAACCGGCGGATCGACGGTTGCTTTCCCCGAGCAGCCGATTGTCATTTCTCATCAAGCCAGTGGTTAATCGACATTTTGCCAGTGTCCTCCGGTGGAGCGCCAGTTTTCACCTGATCGACACCTTTTTTACTCCAATTCATGCTTCTTCTCTTCAAATTAGATACTTGCACATAAAAAGGCATAAAGGGCATAAAATCCAACCAAAAGACTTGAAAATTAAGTTAAAGTTCATTCTTAAGAGCCATCAGTATCCTGAATATGAGCTAGATATGCTGAACACCCCCTCTATATCAATTTATGGGCACGAATATAAAAAATTATTTTTTTAGGACCAGGGCTGTAATTCCCTTTCCACTTCAACCTAGAAGACCCTAGGCTTGATATAGTGACGGTCTTAGAATGGAAATCCAAGATGGCATGGTAAGGGGATAACCAATTCATCTCCAGAATCACATCGAAATCTACCATGTCTAATATCACTAAATCTACCAGAGTATCAAACCCCATAAAGTCAATGATGCAATCACGATAGACCCTATCCACTACCATAAAATCCCCAACAAGAGTATATACATGGATAGGAGTATCAAGTACATGACAAGCAAGATCAAATCCCAAAGCAAAATAAGCAGACACATAGGAAAAAGTAGAACCCAGATCAAACAAAGCCATAGACAATTTGTCGGACACAAAAATCATACCTGTGATAATAGTGTTTGAAGCCTCTACCTCGGGCCTACCTAGAAATACATAGAAGTGAACTGACTACCTGCTCGAAAATCGCCCCTGTTAGGCTGTACAACCCCTCTACTGCTTGAATACTACTCCTTCTGGTTTGAGCACCTCCTCTACCAGTATGGGTGCCACCTTTAACCACTAGCTAACTGCTCCTCCCTAATTGGGGGCGATCCCTGCTGAATGCACTCCCTTCTCTCCTGGCAAAGGCTGGAGCTCGAGGATCTAGGTATGGAACAATCTGCCCACCTTGTCGAAATCTGAGACACTATCTACGAATGTGACCGTACTCTCCACACTCGTGACACACCTTCTCAATCACCAGTCTTTGAGTCGGGACCAAAGAAATAAAATGAGCCCTGAAATGTGAGCGAATTATCTGGTTACCTCTGACTGTACCTGCTGGTCATGAAGTGGTCCCTGATGGAACCCCAGCTAACATCTCCATAGAAGACTGAACAAGGCATCCTAAGAAGCCTTGAGGTACCGGAGTCCTAGCAAAAGAGCCACTGTAAGAACTAATCTTGCAAGCCTTCTTCTCGGTATTCTTTGCATAACCCTCATGTTTCAACCCCTCCACATTCTTCGCATATTCTACTACATCCTAAAAGATATTATCTGTAAAAAACCATATGAAGAGCTGCCAACTGAAGTCCTATATTCAGGCCTTTAACAAATCACCAGATCCTATTTTCTTCTGTGGGCAGTAAGGGCAAAGCATATTTGGACACGGAGTGAAATCAAGCCTCGTAAGCTGCGATTGAAGAGCCCCCCTGTTCGATGTTGGTGAACTCGTCCCGCCTTCTATCTCTCAAGGTATGGAGTACATACTTCTCCAAAAAGGTAGAGTTGAACTGGGTCCAGGTTAACGGTGGTAACCCTACTGGTATGCACTCCACAAAAGCCCTCCACCAGAGCTTAGCATTGCCAATCAGCTAGAAGGTGACAAACACCACCCCGTGCTTCTCCACTACCCCCATTTTCTGGAGCCTCTCATATCAGTCAATTATGAATTCGTAGGCTTCCTCCTCCTTAGTTCCATAGAAAGTGGGAGGCTTCATTTTGGTGAACCTCCAAAACTGGTCATGTTCCTCCTTAGTCATTACTGATCTAACTACTAGCCTTAGAAACATCACAACCTCTAACATATCATCTATACGAGGCCTCTGAGATTACTGTTGCCCCGTAGGAGTTGCTGGCGCTGTCCTATTACCCACAAAGCCACTCAGAAGGTTAAGGACCTGAGGCAGGACCTCAGAGGATGCTGAAATGGTTGCAGCCTCTCCTTGAGTTGGGACCCCCATCTCCAACACCACCCTATTTGGACTACCAGTGGAACGGGAGATGCATAACTTACTTGAATTGGAGTAGGAACACGGGCCCCTCCTCTAAAAATGACAAGCCTCCACCTGCGACCTCGGCCTTGACCTCTGTCGTGAACTGCGACTGCTACTGCTGGATCAAGTGCTCCTTTTTTGTTTCCATCTGCATGTGTTCACACCATATGTGAGAGAAATAAAAAAGAGTTATTAGATACCAATTTGGATAAAAGGATACCAACTGAAATCAAGTAACCGCACAGAAAGAAAATAAGAAGGGAGTTTTCCTAAAGTCCTGTAGCCTCTTGAAGATATGTTACAGAAGTCTCCGCACCGATCCACAAGACTCTACTAGACCTATATTAGTTCAATGAGATTGACGAACCTAGAGATCTGATACCAACTTTGTTACGACCCGAATGGCCGTGATTGGCACCCACACTAAATCCCGGTGGACGAACCAACCAATTACCACTATTTTCCCCAAAAAATGGAAAATTCAGAAAGAAGATAACACCTTCATAAATAAATGAAATAGTTCATTGACTTAACTTAAAGGAATCAAAAGAAACAAAACAACTAACACCTACAAAAATTTTCAGAACCCGATTGTCATTGCACTTCAGACGTCTAAACACATGTCTTAGATTGATTAAAACAAGAAGGGAATAAAACTCCAAATGAGCGGATGAGAGACATCTTCGAAGGAGGAGTAGAAAAGCACATCCTGCATCGCTCACCTTTCAAAAATCTACTGCAGATCTAAAGGTGAGGTCAAGATAAACTTCTAAGATCGGATTCTGCACTCAGGAAAGAAGTGCAAGAGAAGCATCAGTATGAAAGATAGTACTGATAGGCATCATCAGCCGATCTTACATAATAACACACATACATATAGACAAAAATGTCCAATTAGTTCAGAACATAATTTATACATAACCATACTCAGTTTAGGAATTAAATTCTATTCAGGTTTCTAATCGGCCTGCTAACAGGATTAGGCCATGCTGCAGTGGTCACTTGACCGCTGCCACAGTCTCGCCGCACTTGATTAAGTCCAGCTACAGCAGTACTGCTTGGCAGTAACTTGACTCAGTTATACAGTCAATAATTCACCAACTCTTTATAACCTATATATCGTTATAAACATCAACGTATGCCACATTCATCAATAACTGATAGATATCATGTGGAGACATAGGGTAAATAATGAGACATTCCCAAAGATTGCACAGATCACTCACTAAATCTATTTCAAATATTCCATCCATCAAGTCATTGCAAGTCTCAACAATTCAGACGACAAGCACATGACCACAAGTTCATTTTAGTTAAATACACTTATGTGTCATGAATTTATGGCACTAGCGATGCTTAAAACTCTGTGAATGCACAAGACTTTAGGTACATTTATGTGTATATGATGCGTTTTGTAGTTTTGCAGGTAAAACAGGCCGTGGGACCCAAAATTGAGAAAAAGGACAGAACACAAAAAAATGTCTCAGACGAGCTGAACTACGGACCGTTAGTCCTTGCTATGGGCCGTTCTAGTAATCCATTACTGTCAATTCAGTGAAGTGTTAAGCAGGGTGCTAAGCAACAGCTGAAACCTACGGATCCTACTAGCTTACAACGGACCATCTTGATTGGTCGGGGGTTGGAAATAAAGAGAATGTTAAAATGAAGTCTCATATGACGGATGGTTCCTACGGATCATGTGAACTTACAATGGACCGTCCTATCCGGTCATGGAAAGAATCGGCGAAGAATGATTAAGAGCAGGCTGCATCCAACAGACAAAAAGGACGGGCCGTACCTTCTAAGGATCGGTCATTCTGAGTATTGTACCTCTAGGTTCAGAAACAATGTTTAGGAGGCAAGGAAACAATGGACTGGACCAACAGATCGTAGGATCTCACAACGAGCCATTGTTTAAGGCTAGATGCTAAAAGAAGACAAGTTTGAGGGAAGCAATGACTGGAACAACAGACACTCTAACAGCCCGTTGAAGCTACCAACGGACTGTGGTACCTGCCAACACCAGAATCCTAGTTGATTTAGGAAAGGATTTGTTTCATGTCTATAAATAATTTGTTTAGGTTTATTTTGCAAGTTATGCAATTTTACAGCTTTGAACGTGAATTTTGGTGTTGTGAATTACCATTCTTGTGTCAAGAAATGAAGTTTGTAATTTTGTTCTTGATTTTGAGGATTAAACAACATTGAAGTTTTATTCTTCGGCTTTAGTGATTTATTCAATTCAAATGGTTTCTTCTACAAATCTTTGTAAGTTACAATTATGATTTCTTCTTTATTTTGTAATTGTGATCATTCAAATATGAGTGGCTAAACCAATAACTAGGATTGTGGGAACCATGATGAATTAACACACATAGGTAAAATAATTAGTGAATCTTGGACAGGGTTTATGCATGTATTGTTTTTCCCTTCGTTTTAACTGCTTCTTAACGGTTGCAAACATTGGAAATTGCCTTATTCTTACTCACTGAATCAAGGGAGTAATGAATGGGAAAAGGGTCTAACAACGGAGAGTTGAGGCTATCAACCCTTATCTAATAACTTGACCTTGTCCGTGAATAGCTAATATGATATTAAGGGTAAGGGTTAATTAAGCATACACCCTAATACGGATCAAGTTGCGTGGAGATAATCATCTAGATAGGGGATCGTCCATTTTGGTAAATTTAACTTACCAATATTGCATGCTAAACATCAGAATAAATTACTAATGTACAATCCTTGTGGTTATGAAGTCACGGGGAACACAATCCTAGTCACTTTGTTGATTGAATAAAATTAAAATTGACTTAATCATCTACTAGTCTCTAGTCTTGTTTATTATTTTGTGTTACAAACCTTCCCCCTTAGAAAATAAGTAATTCGATAGTATCTGCTAAACGCATTAACTAAAGTTCTCATCATATTCCTCGTGGGATTCGACCCCAAACTTGTTTGGGTTCTATTTTTGACATCAACCGTTTTATGCCTCATTTACGATGTGTAATTTAGGCGACATTAATTTTTGGCGCTGTTGCTGGGGAATACGGCTTAGGCTTTTGTTAATTGTATTTGCTTTACTGTTGGTCTTTATTTATTTTTTATTTTTTTCTTTTTTTTTTTTGTTCTTAATAGGTCTCAGGTTCGTGCATGCCCAGTACTAGGAGCCAAGGAAAATCTCTGGTTCCAATTGATCACGAACATGAACAAACACTGCGGAATTTGGGGAAAATGGCCAACGTACATGAGCAAGAGACAGTGTACCAGGCTACAACCAGAATGTTGGCTGAGGAACAAGCTTAGGCAAGAGATAGAGAGTTAGCAAGGCTTGCTGAAGAGCAACACCTAGCTGCCGAAGCTGAGAAAGCATAAGAAACTGAGGTCCAGACCAGCAAAGGCACCGGTACTTTGATGATGATGATGATGTTGATATTGACGAAGCCAGTGCCACTAGAGCTATTGTCCCTCCCCCTTTACCTACTGGGGAAAAGTTTGACATTACCAGTGCTATGATCCAACTGCTCAACATGAAGGGGATATATGCAGGTCATGTAACTGATAATGCACATACTCACTTGACTAATTTTGTGGGTATCTGAAAAGCATACAAACAACTGGGAGTGAGTCAGGGTGCAATCAGGATGAAGTTATTTCCCTTTCATTAGGGAGTGAGGCAATGTTGTGGTTGGCTAAATTGCCAAATGATTCTATCACTACTTGGAGAGAGCTTAAGAGAGCCTTTCTTGAAAGATTCTTCCCACCTTCCAGAGCTTTACAGCTGAAAGATGAGAAATACAACTTCAGGCAATTGATTTCTGAAGTACTTCATGAGACATGGTTGCAGTTCAACAAGAAGCTCAAAAAGGTGCCCAACCACAGGATCCCAGACGATACATTATTGGAGATATTCTATAGGTCTCTGAATGCTAACACCAAGGCAGCGACTGATACTATCTCTGGCGGAACATTCGTGAATCATACTTATGCTGAAGCTACTGAGGTCCTTGATAGGATCACTAAAACCAACCGCGCATGGCACACAAGAGATTCTGAGGCTCCGACTGGTACTTATGCGGTAGGTATGTCTACGGAGCAGAGAAGGAAGGATGAAGAGCGAGACCAGGATATTGCTGAGATCAAAACCACGATGGGGCTACATGATAAACATTTATGGGAGCCAGGGCTGAAAAGGTGAATGTTATGGGTTCTCATTGGGCAAGGCCCCGAGAAATGATGGAGGCGAATCAAAATTTGAGGAGGAAGCAAATTATATAAATGATCAAGGGGCGGGTTTCCAGAATAACCCACAAGGGTCTAACCAAGACTCTTAGCGTCAAGGTCAAGGGAACCAAGGTCAAAACTACTATAGAGATAACAATTACAACTGAGGACAATATAGCGACAATGGAGATTGGAAAAAGCGTGAGGAGTACAAGAATGAAAAAAGAAGTCTATGAGCCAGAGTCTAGTGGTTCAAGGGTAGAAGACATGTTTTCTAAGGTACTTAAGCAAATTGAGGCGATAGATGGCCATTTCAAGGAACTCCGTGCTGATATTTCTGGTATGAACCAAAAGGTGGAATCACATGACGTGGCCATTAAGAAGATTGAGAAGAAGTTTGTTCAGATTTCTGTTGCTATGAACCAGAGGTAGAAGGGCATGCTTCCCAGCAACACAGTTCAAAATCTGAAAAATAACAGTCATTGCATGGTCGTTACTACTAGGAGTGGGAAAGCAATAGTCGATCCTCCAAGGTTGGTTGTGACTGATGAGATAGTTGAGCCCTTAGTGATTGATGATGATGGGGTGGCGGACTTCGAGGAAAAAATTTTGGTTGATGATTCAGTGGAGAAGACCGCTCCTAGTAATGAAAAGGAGAATGGTTCTGGAAAAGAGAAGGAGAAGGAGGTACCTCAAAATATCACACCTATTCCTAGACCTCCTCCCCCTTTTCCACAGAGGTTGAAGAAGAAGGTCGAAGATGGGAAGTATCACAAATTCATTTCAATGCTGAAACAATTATCTATGAACATTCCATTAGTAGAGGCACTTGAGTAGATGCCCAGCAATGCTAAATTCATGAAGGACATTTTCACTAGAAAGAGGACCGTGCGCTTCAAACCTACTGATAATTTGCACCATTGTAGTATAATTGCATCTCGTTCTGTTGTTCAAAAAAAAGGAAGACCCTGGAGCTTTCACCATACCATGCACTATTGGAGCCTTTAATTTTGCTAAGGCGCTATGTAATCTGGGTGCTAGTATTAACTTGATGATGTTAGCACTGTTTAGATAGTTGGGCTTGGGAGCCCCCAAACAGACTATAATGCGGCTTTTGATGGCCGATCGCATGGTGAAAAATTCGGTGGGGATTCTCTATGATGTTCTAGTGAAGGTTGAGTCCTTTATATTTTCGACCGACTTTGTCATTTTGGACTGTGATGTTGATTTCGAGGTCCCTATTATCTTGGGGCGACCATTCCTCGCCACCAGACGTGCTCTTGTAGATATGGAAACCGGACAACTAAAATTCCGATTGAACAATGAGGAGGTAACATTCAATGTATGCCTATCCATGAAGCAGTCAAATGACATGCGGATGATCTCAGTGATTGATATTATGGAACTTGAGTTTCCAATTATTCCCATTGAGGAATTAATGACTGTTGAGGACTTAGCAACAGTTTTGATGAATGTTAGTGCAGAGGAGATCCATGGGGGTGAGGAGATAGTTAATGCACTTGCTGGTATGGGGTCATACACCTATGCTCCAAAGAAGATTGATCTTGATCTGAAGAATTGGGTGACCCCATAGGCCAAGCCATCTATTGAGGAAACTCCTATATTGGAGCTTAAAGCACTCCCATCTCAGTTGCGGTATGAATTTCTGGGTACCGAAAACACTTTATTGGTCATAGTTGCAGATGACTTGGAGGAATGGCAAGTGGAGGCTTTGGTATCCATTCTGAAGAGATATAAAAAAGCCATTGGGTGGATCATTGCAAACATTATTGGGATCCCATCTGGTATTTTCACACATAAGATCCAGTTAGAGACAGATTTCATTCCGAGCATTGAACATCAGCACAAGTTGAACCCACCTATGCAAGAGCTGGTCAAGAAGGAAATAATCAAATGGTTGGATGCGAGTGTGGTTTACCCAATTGCTGATAGCAAATGGGTGAGCCTAGTTTAGTGTGTGCCAAAGAATGGAGGAATCATGATGGTCCCAAATGCTAACAACGATCTCATTCCACTCAGACCAGTCACCGGTTAGAGAGTATGCATGGACTATAGGAAGCTGAACCACTAGATTCAGAAAGATCACTTCCCTATGCCATTCATGGATCATATGCTAGATCGAATTGCAGGCAAAGGATGGTACTATTCTCTTGATAGTTATTCGGGGTACAATCAGATATCTATAGCCCTCAAAGACCAAGAGAAAACCACTCACCTGTCCATACGCTACATTTTCTTTCAAGAGGATGTTGTTTGGGTTATGTAATGCGCCCGCAACTTTTCAGCATTGCATGATGTCAATATATTCTTACATGGTGGAGGACACCATTGAAGTCTTTATGGATGACTTTTCGGTGGTGGGTGACTCATTCGATGATTTATTGGCTCATTTGAGCAAGGTGCTGCAGCGATGCGAAGAGACCAACTTGGTGCTTAACTGTGAAAAGTGTCATTTCATGGTCAAATAAGGTATAGTGCTAGGCCATAGGATTTCTGGTAGGGGTATTGAGGTGGACAGGGCCAAGATCGATGTAATTGCTAGTCTACCACCTCCAATTTCTGTGAAAGGTGTTCGAAGCTTTTGGGTCATGTAGGGTTTTATAGGAGATTCATCAAAGACTTCTCAAAGATTGCACATCCTTTGTGTATGTTGCTTGAGAAAGAGGTGAAGTTTTTTTTTGATAAGGCATGTCTAAAGGCTTTTGAATGCCTAAAAGAGAGATTGACCACTGCCCTGATTATAGTGGCACCTGATTGGTCTTTACCATTCGAGGTTATGTGTGATATTAACGGAGTGGCCCTGGGAGTTGTTTTGGGTCAGAGGCATGAAAAGATTTTCCGCCCTATTTATTATGCTAGCAAGGCTCTTAATGCATCTAAGAAAAATTACACCATGGAAAAACAGGAGTTGTTGGCGGTAGTATTTGCATTCGAGAAGTTTCAGGCGTATTTGCTTGGAACTAAGGTGATAGTCCATACAGGCCATGAAACTTTGAGATATCTGATGGCTAAGAAGGATGCCAAGCCACGGTTGATTCGATGGGTTCTGTTGCTGCAAGAGTTCGAGTTCGAATTAAAGGACCGAAAGGGGATTGAAAACTAGGTGGCGGATCACTTATCAAGATTGGAAGCAAATGTAGCACTTCGAGGTGATATTGACATAGATAATGCATTCCTTGACGAATAGGTTTTGGCTGCCTCACAGGATCTCATCCCATAATTTGCAGACTTCGCTAATTATCTGGTGAGTGATGCTGTACTGGAAAACTTATCTTTTCACCAGCAGAAGAAGTTTATGTCTGATGTGCGGAAGTTTTTCTGGGATGAGTCTTACTTATTCCGCATATGTGCTAATGGGGTAACTCAGAGATGCGTGCCCGAGGTAGAGATATTGAGCATATTGGAGGCTTTCCACTCATCCCCTGTTGGGGGCACCACAGTGGGATTCGCACGACCCACAAAATTTTGTAATGCGGGTACTGTGCAAACCATTCACCAGGATGCACATGATTTTGCAAAGGCATGTGATGCATGCCAAAGGCAAGGAGGCATATCAAGGAGGCATGAGCTCCCTCTTACTCCCATCCTTGTCATTGAGCTATTTGATATTTGGGGCATTGATTTCATGGGCCCATTTGTGAGCTCAAACGGGATGAAGTACATACTTGTAGCTATGGACTATGTTTCAAAATAGTTGGAGGAAATTGCGCTTCCAAACAATGAAGGTAAGAGTGTCACAACATTGTTGAAGCGGAATATTTTTGCCAGATTTAGGACTCCCAGAGCCATAATTAGTGATGGAGGTTCGCACTTCTGCAACCGGTTGTTTCGGACTTTGCTGGAGAAATATACGGTGAAACACAGGGTGGAAACACCCTATCATCCACAATCTAGTGGGCAAGTTAAATTTCACGACCCGAATGGAGGCTCGGATCGTAGACACGGGACAAGGGACCCCGAGAGACCCTAAGTCGACCCATGGAATAAGCATTCAACTAACTCATTCAATAAACATGAACGTAACATAAATATAAACTCAGCGAAAGTCAAACTTAATATAACAGCAGAATAAATATCTGAAGCTGAATACATGTCTAAGTCTGATAAGCCTCTAATCTGGATGAGTTGATGGGAAAACACCCCCAACTAGCTCAACAATACTGAAAATGAAAGGACAACTAAAAAAACTAAAGGTCTACTCCTCGAAAGATGAGGACTCACCAAATAAGAAGGTGCTAACTCTGATCGGCGACTACAAATGGGGCTGAACCTGAGAACCGGGTCCTGCATCATAAAATGATGCAACATAGAAAGTATGTGGTCATTATGTGGAATGTACCGAGTATGCAAGGTAAGTAAAATCGCTCTAGCAAAGTAAATGTTACACCCCGTAAAATTTCCAACACATAGATGGCCTATTCGCGTGTTGGTTAAGTGTATTTCAAAGCCATACATGCTAGAAAAAGGCCCGAAAAAGACCGGACTGGAAACCTATCGAACCATCACGGAAGGAGCCGGGGCAGCGCCCCTACGCGATGGCAACGTGTCACGGAGGGGGAGCCTCCGCGTTGGCTCCGTGACACGTTGGCCCTGTCCAGGCCCAAGTATATAAAGCCTCCACTTTGATTTATTTCATTAAAACATCTTAAATTTCCAGAGAGCTCGCGAGGAACAGAGAGGGTATGAAGATTGTGATAAATTATCGCTCGATTACGCCGTCAAACGTAGTCCAAATTCAAATTAACCTCAGATACCGAGGTATTTAGCAGC
>JACEIK010001843.1:169157-180726 GCA_018107945.1 Datura stramonium | reverse complement strand
TTATCCAGTATTCTTGATGTTGAGTTACAGATAACTAGACAGCATGGTGGCCTTGTCGGCCCGTATAGGTTCCCCTTTATAAGTATGTTTCTGGTTAGCTTAAATCATATTTACGGGTGGCTATAGGCCCAGTCGGCCGGAGGCTGTATTTACAGCCGTTATATAGCCCATTGTTTCCATAAATCTGAGATAGAGCTAGCCAGGCACCAGATATGCTTAGGCTCACCAATTAGCAGTCCAGGTCCTTAGGGCACCAGGTGCCAGTCATACCCCCCAAGGCGGGGCGTGACAGTAAATCATTTAAGACATTTCATAATACATATCATAAGCTTTTAAGTGAAAGTAGAAGGCTACATGCATTCATTCTGAAATCGTACTCTTATCATAACATGACCATGCATAGCTTTAGAACATCATGATTGACTCAAATGACTCAAAGAGGAAACATAACATTTATATCAAAAGTTGAACAATGAGTTAAACCTTACTTTTAGAACATGCATGCATAAGTAATCATCATGAGTAATGAATATGCAAATCTAATTGATATAGATGGTGGGAGACTCGTCAGTTAACCGACATACCACGATAGAGCTTATGTGGTCTCAACTATCACACTCAAGTGGGTAGAGCCGTCTATAACCTTGTCAGAGCGATGGATGATACCATGATATCGATATCAAGCTGAAGGGACAATTGGGTCGGGGATAGATCACAAGGGAAGTCCCGATAATATAATAGTACCAACCTACATTGGCGCGTAGTCTTGGGGCATAGGGTGATTGACCCTTAACCCCCTTGGTGCTAGACTCTTCTCTCAAAAACATGCAATGCTCTACATTGTATATAACGAAGCTCACCATCGTCTACTGACGAAGCTCAACATGAAATCACGCATGACTCAACATCGTATGAAATGAAGCTCAACACTGTCTATTGACAAAGATCATTAATGAAATCATGCATAGACTCGACATCATATGAAAATGAAGCTCAACATTTTCCTTCGACAAAGCTCAATAATGCCATACATCCCGATTATAATTTCATGCATATAAGAAGCTTTATTTCGAAATATACCACAAGCTCAAACATAGGTGGGAGTATCTACTCCAAATCATGTGGTAAGCTACATGTCGAAATATTTACTCAACATACCACAAGTTAGAATTCAAATAAAAATTGGGAAAATTTCACTTTAAACAATGTGGTAAGCTTATGTCGGGAAAATTATCTCTTTAATCAACATGTGGGCATTACCCAAAGCTCTATCATTCTAGAATCCAATTGATTCATCTAGGAAACAACATCAAAATCATGGGTACTTTTAGAGACATGCTTTTCATCATCAACTTCATCATCATCACACATTTACCATAAATCATCTCTTTTAAAAACTCTTCACCCATGGGCATTTTAGATTCACATTTTAGAAAATAATGTTTGCAAGGGAAAACAACTTAGAATCCGCCCAAGCTTCATAAATCAGCAATATAAATATAATTTATTCATACCCATGTGTAGAGATTGATGAATCATGCAATTGGGGAAAACCCCATACTTGATCATAGATAATTTATCACATTTTGATAGGGATTAGGCATGGGTGTGGAAGAAAACACCCACTCATAGCCTTACACACCTGAGAATGGTGAATCCTAACACCCTCTAATAGCCCAAGCTGAGTTTCCAATGGAAACCTTGAGATTTTCGCGTTGAATCTCCTCTTCAATCCTTCAAACTTGCATGCATGAGAATAATGGCTTAGGATAGGTTTTCCCCTGCTTAAAACCCACTAAAACGAGCCTTAAATGACGTAGTATAGGTATTAGGAACTTAGAAAATTACGAGAAAGCCCTTACTAATTTGCAGAAGATAACTGTCAGGTGACCCTAACGGGTGACCTGACGACTCGTTACCAGGGCCAATGATCCGTTAGGTTGCTTGTCAAGTATACTGGATGACCTTGCCACTGGGGCTCGTAAAGGATGACTTAATGACTCGTCCCCCGTGGCCACGACTCGTGGCCACCTTCCGTCTGGTACATTGCCTTTACATCAATGAAAATCATCCTACTCGCTCACGACTCACCTCACGAGTTGTTGGGACAGACCATGACTCATAGGGTCCCTTCCGTTAAGTACACTGGTCAGCTCCTCCACTTAAACTCCCACACCACCTCAGGATTGACATGACGATTTGTGGGGGCTGACCACGAGTCGTTACCTCACTTATGGGAACCTCAGTCCTTCATTTCCCCCAGGCCTCCGCACGAGCCAGTTGACGACTCGTGGAGTCTCCTCATGAGTCATCCAATGACTCGTCCTATGGCTGCAACATGATTTCACAATTTTCCAGTTTCAACTCCCGGGTCTGATCTTTGAGCTCCCGGGGTATAACAATATCTCCCCATTGGGAACATTCGTCCTCGAATGTTAGAAACACACAGAAAACGCAGAAACACACAATCATCATATACAAATAATGATTATTAAAATCGAGAACTGACGGAATGACTACCTCCGAAAAGAACTACATAGCTAAACTGAATTCAGGCATCACATACATTTATCATAACATAATTCAAACTTGCACAGATGAACTGAACATGAAAAAGTATTAGATAATTACGGAAAAAATTGATACCTTAAACTGAAACTGAGTCGGTAAGGAACAGGTAGGGGTATTTAGCCATCATAGCCACTTCGGCTTCCCACGTAGCTCCCTCAACATGCTGGTTTCTCCATAACACCTTCACCGAAGCTACTTCTTTGTTCCTCAGCCTCCGAACCTGAAGATCCAAGATTGCAACTGGAATTTCCTCGTAACTGAGGCTATCTTCCACATCAACACTTTCCACCGAAACTACTAAAGCTGGATCATCCAAGCACTTTTTGAATAGTGATACATGAAAGACGGGATGAACTGAACGTAACTCTGATGGCTAGTACAACTCATACGCTACCTTACCAACTCTTCTTATAACCTGGTAGGGACCAACATAGCGGGGACTGAGTTTTCCTTTCATTCCGAATCGCATGACTCCTTTCATGGGAGATACCTTTAGAAATACCCAATCATCAACCTCAAACTCCAAATCTCTTCTTATCACATCCGCATATGACTTTTCACATCCGTCACCAAGGACGATTCTGATCCATTTTGCACAACTCCGCCATCGGTCGAGTCAACCAATCTAACTCCCAACCTCGCTAGTCGACGGACATCTTTCAACAACTCTTTCTTTCCCTCATCCACATGGTACACACTCTCCATAGAGAGTATACTAAGTGCGTCCGCTACCATATTAGCCTTACCCGGGTGGTAAAGAACACTCATATCATAGTCCTTAAGTAGCTCCAACCAGCTCTTTTGCCAAAGATTGAGGTCTTTCTGCGTGAACACATATTGCAAGCTCTTGTGATCCGTGATACATCCACGTGGATCCCATACAAGGAATTCCTCTATATCTTCAATGCAAACACCACCGCGGCCAATTCAAGATCATGGGTTAGGTAGTTGTTTTTATGAACTTTCAATTGTCTTGAGGCATATGCTATCACTTTACCATGCTGCATCAACACACGCCCGAGTCTTACTCACGAAGCATCACAATACACCACAAAACCATCGGTACCCTCAAGTAGGGTCAACACTGGTGCTGAAGTGAGCCGGGTCTTCAACTCTTGAAAGCTTTTCTCAGAAGACTCCGACCATTGAAACTTCACCTTTTTCGAGTCAACTTAGTCAATGGTGCCACAATAGATGAAAAACCCTCCACAAATCTCTGATATTAACCCTCTAAGCCTAAAAAGCTCCTGATATCTAATGGGTTCACCGGTCTGGGCCAGTTATTTACCGCCTCGATCTTTTGAGAGTCTACTTTTATGCCCTCTCCCGATACCACATGGCCTAGAAATACCACCGAGTCCAACCAAAACTCACATTTGCTAAACTTTGCATACAACTGACGATCCTTGAGGGTCTGAAGAACTATTCTCAAGTGAGCGGCATGCTCCTCCTCGCTCCGAGAGTATATGAGGATGTCATCAATGAACAAAATCACGAACATGTACAAATAAGCCTTTACACCCTGTTCATTAGATCCATAAAAGCTGCAGGAGCATTGGTTAGTCCAAAAGACATAACAACAAATTCGTAGTGACCATACTGAGTTCTGAAAGCGGTTTTCGGGATGTCATTCTCCTGTACCCTGAGCTAGTGATACTCAGATCTGAGATCAATCTTGGAGAAACACTTGGCACCCTGAAGCTGGTCAAATGAATTGTTGATCCTGGGTAAAGGATACTTGTTCTTGAGTGTGACCTTGTTCAACTGCTGATAGTCAATTTGCATCCGAAGAAAACCATCCTTCTTCCGAACAAACAACATTGGTGCACCCCATGGAGACTTACTAGGCCTAATAAAGCCCTTATCTAACAGGTCCTTCAACTGATCCTTCAACTCTTTTAGCTCGGCTGGAGCCATTTTGTAAGGCAAAATAGATATAAGCTGCATGTTGGAAAGAAGATCTATAACGAAATCAATCTCCCGCTCGGGAGGGACACCTGGAAAATCATCAGGAAAGACCTCTGGATACTCACATACTACTTGTACGGACTAGATATTCGGGGTCTCGGATTCCACGTCCTTAACCCTAACTAGATGGTAAAAAAATCCCTTATAAATTATCTTCTTGTCCTTAAGGTAGGAAATAAATTGACCTATAGGCACAACTAAACTACCCTTCCATTCTAATACAAGCTCACCCGAAAATATGAACTCTACTGATTGGGTCCTACAATTAACTGAAGCATAACATGCAAATAGCCAATCCATGCCGAGAATAACATCAAAATTGGTCATGGTTAACTCTATCAAGTCTGCTGAGGTGACCTTATGAAGAACTGATATCGGGCAATCTCTATACACCCGTCTAGCTATAATTGAGTCACCTACTGGGGTAGAAACTGAGAAGGGCTCTGATAAGACATCGGGACTGACTCTGAAGCTACTAGCTATATATGGTGTCACAAAATATAGGGTAGCCCCTGGATCTAGCAATGCATATACATCAACATGAAAGACTCTCAACATACCGGTGACTACATCTAGTGAAGCCTCCTGCTCCTGACGAGTGGCTAAGGTATAGAATCTATTCTAGCACTGCCCGCCAGCTATTCTAGTAGATGCCCCCTGATGTGCTGTGTGTGGGGGTGGGGCTGCTGAACTAGAAGATGGGCCTCGGCCTCCAACCTGATTCTGTCTCGCAGCGAGACAATCTCTGAGCATATGTCCAAGCTGCCCACATCCAAAACAAGCTCCTAACCCTGTCAAACACTGGCCTGTGTGTCCTCGGCCACACCTGCGACAAGCTGGGGTGCTAGGGTCTACGGGCCTACTGCTCTGACCCCTCGAGCCTGATGCTCTCCCTCTCTGATCATGTTTGGGCCTAGATGGCACACTCAGCGTTGAAGATGTTAGGGCTGATGATCTCTGGTGGTTCTGCTATCAGTGCCCACCACCGAACCTCTGCTGAGAGAATCTATGGTACTCATTCCTGGCCCTCTTGGCCTCCCTCTCCCTTGAATATGCCGCCTCCATCTACTGAGCATACAACACAATGCGAGGGAAGTCCATGTCCTGATGGAGCATAGCTGTCCTGCAGTCCTTGTCCAAATATCCTGCTATACCATGCACAAATCTACTCACCTGTGCCCGCTGGTCGGCCACTAACTTTGGCACATACTTAGACAGGCTGGTGAACTCAAGGGAATACTCCTGAACAGTCATCCCTCCTTGCTTCAAATTCACAAATTCAGCTTCTTTCAACCCCCTCATCTCTCGAGGGAAGAACCGATCGAGGAGTGCAACCTGAAACTCCTCCCATATGACCGGACTTGCTCCAACGACCCGGATGTCCTTCCACTAGCGGAACCAAATATGCGCAACCCCCTTCAACTGGTAGGAGGCCAACTCTGCGCACTCAACACTACCCACCCCCATAGCCTGGGTGATCTTGACAATCTCATCAATGAAATCATGCGGGTCCTCATCTACCTTGGACCCTAGACACTCTAGTGGATTCATCCTCAAGAAGTCCCTAACTCTGGCCTCCACCGCATTTCCATTTTTCCGAACATGTGCAACGACCTACTGATTGACCTGAGCGGTCAAGGCCTGCGCAAGCATTTGAATGGAAGCTCGGAACTCAGTATGAGCGGTTGGCTCCGGTGCCTGAGGCTCCTAAACTGGTAGGATTGGCTGATGCTCATGACCGTTTCCATCCTCGTGGCCCTCACCACCTCCATTCCTCCTTCCATTCATCATTTGAGGATCCATGATTCTACAATTGTAGATAACATGAATTACAAGGATAGAAAGGCTTTTCATCGCACGACATAGATCATGAAAGACGGGAAAATTTCCTAAAACGTCTAATAGCCTCTTCATCATAAGTGTGGCACGCTTCACACCCATAAAAAAGACTCTACTTAACGTGGCTTTCAGACAACCTAGGACACATCAAACTTATGGCTATGATACCAAGTTTGTCACGACCTGAATGGAGGCCCAGATCGTAGACACGAGATAAGGAACCTCGAGAGACCCCAAGTCGACCCATGGCTTAATCATTCAACTAACTGATTCAATAACCATGAAGGAAACATAATTATAAACTCAGTGGAAGTCAAACTTAAAATAACAATAGAATAAATATTTGAATCTTAATACGCGTCTAAGTCTGATAAGCCTCTAATTTGGATGAGTTGATGGGAAAACACCCCCAACTAGCTCAACAATACTGAAACTGAAAGGACATCTAAAACAACTGAAGGTCTACTCCTCGAAAGATGAGGACTCACAAAATAAGTAGGTGCTAACTCTAATCGGCGACTACGAACGGGGCTGAACCTGAAAATCGAGTCTTGCATTATGAAACAATGCAACAAAAAAAGTATGTGGTCAGTATGTGAAATGTACTGAGTATTCAAGGTAAGTAAAACCGCTCTAGCAAAGTAAATAATTTAAGACATTTCATAATACATATCATAAGCTTTTAAGTGAATGTGCTACATGCATTCATTCTGAAATCGTACTCTTATCATAACATTACCATGAATATCTTTAGAACATCATGATTGACTCGAATGACTTAAAGCTGAAACATAACATTTATATCAAAAGCTGAACTATGAGTCAAACCTTACTTTTAGAACATGCATGCATAAGTAATCATCATGAGTAATAAATATGAAAATTTGATTGATATAGACGGTGGGAAACTCGTCACTTAACCGATATACCAAGATAGAGCTTACGTGGTCCCAACTATCACACTCAAGTGGGTAGAGCTTTCCATAACCTTGTAAGAGTGATGGACGATACCATGATATCGGTATCAAGCTGAAGGGCCAATCAGGCCAGGAATAGCTCACAAGGAAGGTCCTAATAATATTATAGTATCAACCTACATTGACGCGTAGTTCTGGGGAATAGGGTAATCGACCCTTAACCTGCTCGGTGCTAGACTCTTCTCCCAAAAACATGCAATGCTCTACATAGTATATAACGAAGCTCAACATCGTCTACTGACGAAGCTCAACATGAAATCATGCATGACTCAACATCGTATGAAACTAACCTCAACATTATCTATTGACAAAGCTCATTAATGAAATCATGCATTGACTCGACATCATATGAAAATGAAGCTCAACATTGTCCTTCGACAAAGCTAAATAATGCCATACATCTCGATTATAATTTCATGCATATGAGAAGCTTTATTTCGAAACATAGAGCATCTACTCCAAATCATGCGGTAAGCTACATGTAGAAATATTTACTCAACATACCACAAGCTAGAATTCAAATAAAAATTGGGAAAATTTCAATTTAAACAATATGGTAAGGTTATGTTGGGAAAATCATCGCTTTAATCAACATGTGGGCATTACCCGAAGCTCTATCATTCTAGAATCCAATCGATTCATATAGGAAACAATATCAAAATCATGAGTAGTTTTAGAAACATGCTTTTTATCATCAACTTCATTATCATCACACATTTACCATAAATCATCTCTTTTATGAACTCTTTACCCATGGGCGTTTTAGATTCAAATTTTAGAAAACAATGTTTATAAGGAAAAATAACTTAGAATCCACCCAAGCTTCATAAATCAATAATATAAATATAATCTAATCATACCCATGTGTAGTGATTGAAGAATCATGCAATTGCANCTTTCACTTCTTATACCAGATGTGTGCAACCCCCTTCAACTGATATGAGGCTAAGTTGGCGCATTCCTCTCCGGAGAGAGAATTACCTAAGGGATCTTTAGAATCTCGTCAATGAATTCACATGGATCCTCGTCCACTTTTGACCCAAAAGAATCTAAAGGGTTCATCCTTAGGAAATCTCTGACTCATGTTGCTGCCGCATTCTCGTTCTGAGGGACATGCGCTACTGCTTGTTGATTGACATGGGCGGTGAAGGGCTGTGCTAGCATCTGAATGGGTGCCCTAAGTTCAGCCTTGTCAACCGACTCCGATGCATGGTTCTCATGGGCTAGTGGGGCTTGTTGATGCCCATCTCCATTGACATCTTCGTGGCCCTTTCCATTTCCATTTCTCCTTCCATTAATTCTTGGGGAGGCATGATTCTGCAAACGTGTGCAGCATGAGTTATAAGGATAGAGAGACATTTCACAGCACGACATAGATTATGAAAGAATGGAACATTTCCTAAATGTCTCGTAGCCTCTTCATCTTAAGTGTAGTGCGCTTGACACCCATGGAAAAGATTCTACTTAACGCGGCTTTTAGACACCCTAGGACACTTCAAAACCTAATGCTCTGATACCATGTTTGTCACGATCCAAACACGGGCCCGGATCGAGACACGGGAAAAGGAACCCCAAGAAACTCCAAGTCGACCCATGGCATGAACATAACTTCTAACTCAAACAGATAAAGCAGAAGATCCGCGTAATAATCATAGAGGAAGTCTAAACATAACATAAAATCTGAACATACAACACGAGTCTGAAGCTGAATATAATCTATGTCTGAAAAGCCTCTATATCTAATGAGTTGATGGGACAAGACCCCAACTAACTCTCTAAGTTTGAAACTAAAAATACGTAAACATAACTTAATAGAAAAGGGCCCTTGACAGATAGGACTCACTAATAGAGAATGGATGCTAACTTCGGAACTAGCTAGTGACGGGGCAGAGTCTGAAGATTTGAACATGTATCATAAAACGATACAGCATAGAGTATGCAGTCAGTGCATGAAATGTATCAAATATTCAAGGTAAGTAAAATCGCTTAAGTAAAACCATCAAAACATTCATAATATAAAACATAATAAAGATAAGAATATGATAGTAGGGCTTGCATACTATTTTCTGAAATCATGATCTTAAAATAACTGGATATCACAGCTGATTGGAATGACCCAAAGTTGAAAATGATAATCATTAGTAAAACTAAACATTGGGTCAAATTTTGTTAAAATATTTATATATATCGCAAATGAAAAATATGCCTGACTGAAATCATGAGGAACAATGGGAAACTCGTCATATACATTACAACAATAGAGCTTACGTGGTCCCGACTATCACACTCAAGTAGGTAGAGTCGTCCAAATCCTTGCCAGGGCTAAGGACGATACCATGGCATCAATATCAAGCTCAAGGCCCCCTTGGGGAAGGGGAAAGCTCCAAAGGAGGTCCCAAAGTATATAAATAAACCTATATTGGCACGTAATTATGTGGCATCAGGTTGACTGAACCTTAGCCTACTCAGTGCTACACACTACTCCCAAAAACATGCATATGCTCTCCATCGTTTTCAACAAAGTTGACCATCGTCTAGTGATGAAGCTGACTACTAACATACATGCATAATCGAAAATCATAACATGAGGAGCCTTTGCTCAAATTATACCACAAATTGAATAAAATTGGGAGTCTAGACTCCAAAACCATGTGGTAAGCTAATTGACATGAAATCATAAATCATACTTGAATATATAGGCTTGCCCAATACTTAAACATCCTTGAAAATGCATGACTCTTTTGAAAACATGATCATAGGCATGGGTAACTTAAAACATGCTTTTATGATAAATATCCCAACATACTTGAACATACATCATAGATCTCACATTTATGATCTTTTTTCAAGGATGGGCATCATAATTTCTAAAACTTGAAAACATGATTTATAACTGAAAACATTTTTGAACTTGCCCATGAATCATAATTCAACGATAGAAACATGCTTAGAACATAGCCATAGTAGAAACTTAGGGAATTCATGTGTTGGATAAAAACCCATAGGATCAACATATAGATTTTCATGAATTAAAGAGGGATTAGGCATAGGTGTGAACAATTTCACCTATTCATAACCCTACATACCTGAGAAGAACTGATTCTATAACTCCCTTAAATTTCCCAATGAAGAATTGATGAAGAACTTGAGGAACTAGACTTGATCACCTCTCCAAAACCTCTAAACTTGCATGCATGAATTAGGATAGGTTTAGAATGAATTTACCCTTCTTAAAACTCGCTATTCAGAGCTTAAAACGACGGAGTTTAGGCCTTAGGATCCTAGGAATTATGAAAAAGCCATTACTAAATTCACCGGTAAAAATATACTACCAATCCCAACGAGGAACTAGACGAGTCATCGTCCAAGGCCATGACTCATGGCCACAAGTCGTCAAGTGCGCTGCCAAAATTTCACTGTGGCTCATCACGGGGAGCATAATGACTCATGGTCACCTCCCTTCCTCTACACTTCAAGAAATTACCAGGGGGTCACCATGCACCAAGACTCGTGGTGCTTCCCAATGAGTCATGGTGATGACCCGTTAAGTGCACTGTCCCATAATTCCTCTTCCTTCACCCATCCCTGACCACGACCGACTTAATGAGTCGTGGAGCTCACCATGACTCGTGGTCATTCCCGTGGTCACTCAAAACTTGAATTTCCATCTTAAGTCAAACTCCTCCCCAAGAGTACTTAACGACTCGTGATCATCCTGATGGGTCACAAGATGACTCATTTTGTGAGTTGGTGCAGAAAATCCTATTTTCATCATATCAACTCCCGGGTCTGACCTTAGGGCTTCCTTGGTATAAAAAAACAATAATCAGTGGCCACCCTAAAGTTACTGTAACGCCCCGCCCTGGGGGTATGACTGGCACCTGGTGCCCTAGTAGGACCTGGACTGCTAACTGGTGGGCCTAGGCACTTCTGAAGCCTGGCTAGCTTTATCTCAGGTTTTTGGAAACAAAGGGCTATATAACGGATGTAAACACAGCCTCCGGCCAACTGGGCCTATAGCCACCTGTGACTGTAATAACAGTTAACTAGAAACATACTCATAACAAGAAACCTATGCGGGACGACAAGGCCACCATGCTGTCTAGTCATCTGTAACTCAACATAGGGAACACTGAATAACTATGTGACCGGCAAGGTCACCACTACTGTCAAGCTATGGCCCCACACGGCCAACATAAACAGAGATGCTAAAC
>JACEIK010001843.1:145820-161141 GCA_018107945.1 Datura stramonium | reverse complement strand
TACTTTACTAACTTTATTCTGAAAATCTGTATCTTTTATTCTAACAACATGCTTGCTATTCATATAATAGGCTATACTGAATCTGGAATGTTAACTCGCCCTTTGGCGCATGCTTTTACTAATACGAGCACTATGTATGTTTTGGGAATACTTTTTAACTAGCCCATGCAAAGCCCATGCAAAGCCAAGTATGTTTTATTATTATGATACGAGCACTATGTATGTTTTGGGAATACTTTTTTAACAATGGTAGGTAGGGGTTCCAACACACCCAGGTCTCAGAACTACGTGCTACCATAGCAATGATAAGGTTCTCCTTGAAAGTGTGTCCCAATCCTGAAGGGGCCTATGAGTGATATTACGCTATCATGGTTCTTATCCTTTGAAAGGTATGAATGCAGCTCCCTGTTAGGGCGTCATGAACCAAGCATGTACCCCAGATCATAACACGAGACCTAGAACCAAGAATAGCTCCAATCTAACCCATGGTATACCATAATTCTAACATAACTGTCACTTAGAATGAAAAATGAGTGGAAGCATAAGTAATCATATAACATTCGAGTATAAATACTAAAATAAGTTGGATAAACTGAAATTAGTTGAATAGTACAACTCTATTTGAAAGCCTGTACTAAAGATGAGCTATAGGGACAAACCCTCGGCTAACTCAAAAGTCTGATAATTAAAACAATACAACTAAGATTGAAGGAAATGCTCCGACCCTCAAGAGATAAGGACTCACCCCTGGAGTACTGTTGAATAGAGTTTGATGGAGACTAACAACATGTCATGACCTGAACATAGGCTCAGATCCAGACACGGGACCAGAAACCCGAGAGGCTCTAAGTCGACCCATGGCATGAACATATATCTAACTCAATCATAGAAAAGTGAAGATCATCATAAATAACATAGCAAAAGTCTAACAAAACATAACATTTAGTTACATACATGAGTCTAAAGCTGAAATACGAACTATGTCTGAAAAAGACTCTAACACTAACGAGTTGATGGGACAAGACCTCAACTTACTAACTATATTCTGAAAACTGAAAGGACGAAATACAAATGATAAGAAGGGCCCTCTCAAGATGAGGACTCACCAACTGAGGCTGAGGAAAGCTAACTCCTTGAATCTTACTAGCGGTGGGACTGAACCTGAATATCGGATCATGTATCATGAAATGATACAACACAAAAAGTATGCGGTCGGTACGTGGAATATACCAAGTATGCAAGGTAAGTAAAACGATTGGTAACAACGACTCGTTGTTCTTGACTTACCTTGCATACTCGGTATATTGCACGTACTGATTGTATACATTTTGTGATGTATTGTTTAATGATTCAAGGTTTGGATCTCAGGCTCATCCTCATCCTTAGTCCATCACAGCTTATGCCTTCATATTATTTGTGAATCCTCATGTTCTGAGGACCGTTTGACAATTTTTTTTATCTTGTATTTCAGTATCGTTCGGGTTTGTTGGGGATGTTGTCCCATCAACCAATCGTATGTAGTAGAGGCTTTTAGACAATATGTAGTATTTAGCTTATGTGTATGCTTAGTGTTTTCTGGTGTTATTCTATGATTATGTTTCCACTATTATGATATGCTAAGTATTCTGCTTTATTAAATGAGATTAGATATATGCATTAGCCATGGGTCGACTTGGGGTCCCTTGACCGGTGTCTATGATCCGGGTGTATGTTCGGGTTGTGACATTTAAGAATGCTTAACCTATTCTAAACCTCTCTATTCCATGCAAGCAAGATCAAGGAGTCTATTGAAGATCAACTAGAAGATTCTTTAGGTTCTTCCTCAGTTCACTTGGATTCTCAAGAGAGGTTGTGAAATTCAAAGTACCCAGGTATGTGGGGTTATGAATAGGAGTATTCCTTCACTTCCACTCCCAAATCCTCTTCTAATTCATGGAATTCTGAATTGACGAATCTAGGGGGTTTTAACCTAATTTGTGGAATTCTCTAAGTACCTATCATGGGTAAAGTCTATTCATGTTTATAATATTGTTTCAAAGTTCATGGGCATGTTTTATAATATTTCCAATTATAAATTTATGATTTCAAAGTCTTACAACTATAATGCCCAATTATGAAAGTTCATGAAAAGTTGAGATTCTGATCTATATTTCAAGTATGATGAGATGTTTATGATGAAAGTATGATTTCAAATTACGCATGTCTATATTAATGTATTTGACTATCAAGTCTATTCCAATGCATGTTCAAGTTTGGGAAAGCCTATATGTTCAAGTGTGTTTCATGATTTACTTTAATTTCATGTTATTAGCTTACCACATGGTTTTGGAGTCTAGACTCCCACTTTTCAACTTATGGTATGGTTTGAACCAAGACTCCTCATGTTATGTTTTCAGATTATGTATATTATGTTATGATTTAGCTTATCGCAAGATGATGGTTCAGATTTGTTGAAAAATAATGGAGAGCATAAACATATTTTTGGGAGTAGTGTCTAGCATAGAGTAGGCTAAGGGTTCAGTCAACCTTGTGCCTCAGAACTACATTCCAACATAGGTATGTTCATATTATTTGGGACCTCCCTCGTAGCTTCCCTGGCCCAAGGGGCCTTTAGCTTGATATCGATATTATGGTAGTGCACTTAGCCCTAGCAAGGCTTTGGACGGCTCTACCCATTTGAATGTAATAGTCGGGACCACGTAAGCTCTATCATTGTAATATCGGTTATATGAAAAGTCTCTTATTGTTCCTCATAATAATAAGTTCTCCATGTTCCTTAGTTATGATATTATGTTTTCAGCAGGTTTGACCCAATGTTCAGTTATACTTCTAATTATTAGTTTCAACTTTGGGTCATTTGAATAAAATATGATACTCAGTCATGTTTATATCCTTTTTTAAGATAATATCATGCAAGCCTTACTCTCAAAACTTACCTTTAATATGTTTTATGATATGCATGATTCCAGTTTTACTTACTTAGCAGTTTTACTTAACTCGCATACTCAGTACATTCCATGTACTGACCACATACTCTATGTTGTATTATTTCAAGATACAGGCTCGGACGTTTAGGTTCAGTCCCACCGCTAGCCAGATTCTCAAAGTTCTAAAATACTCAGCCGGTTCGTGAGTCCTCATCCTTCAAGGACCTTTTTATCAGCATGTATTTAGTATCTTCAGTTCTAGTCTTTAGTGAGTTTGTTGGGATTTTGTCCCATAAATTCGTCAGGTTGTAGATGCTTATCGGCTTGGATTAGTATTATGTTTTTGGTTGTTCAGATGTTATTATATTTTCAGACTTTTGCTATTTCAAATGTCAGACAGCGGCATTTATTATGTTGAGCTTTAGTTGTTATGTTAATGCCATGGTTCGACTTGGAGCCTATCGGGATTTTTTTCCCGTGTCTAGATCCGGGCCTATGTTCGGGTCGTGACAAACTTGGTATCAGAGCATTAGGTTTTGAAGTGTCCTAGGGTGTCTAAAAGCCTCATTAAGTAGTCTTTTTCATGGGTGTGAAGCGCACCACACTTATGATGATGAGGCTACTAAATGTTTTAGGAAATATCCCTTCTTTAATTATCTATGTTGTCTGATGAAATCTCTCTCTATACTTCTAACTCATGCTATATGGGTTTGAAAAATCATTCCTCCTCATTGAGATAATGGAAGAAGGAAAGAAAATGGAAATGGCCATGAAAATGGAAATGGGGATGGGCACCAGCAGGCCCCACCATCCCCTGAGGATCATATGCCCGAGCAGGTTGCCCACGCAGAGTTTAAGGTAGCCATCCAGATTTTGGCATAGGCATTGACATCCAAAAGATAGCCTTTAGGACTGGGTATGGTCACTATGAGTTTATAGTTATGTCTTTTGGACTAACGAATGCTCCTGCAACTTTTATGGATTTGATGAACAGGGTGTTCAAGCCGTATTTGGACATGTTCGTGATTGTGTTCATAGATGACATTCTCATATACTCTTGGAGCGAGGAGGAGCTCGCCGCTCATTTGAGGGTGGTGCTACAAACTCTTAAGGATCTTTAGTTGTATGCTAAATTCAGCAAGTGTGAGTTTTTGTTAAACTTCCATAGAATTTTTGGGCCACGTGGTGTCAAGTGAGGGTGTACAGGTGGACTCTTTAAAGATAGATGCTGTAAAAAATTGGACTAAACCAGTTAGTCCTTCGGATATCATGAGTTTCTTGGGCTTGACTGGTTACTACAGGAGGTTTTTGGAAGGATTTTCATCCATCGCAGCACCATTGACTAAGTTGACCCCGAAGAGAGTAAAGTTTCAATGGTCGGAGGCCTGTGAGAAGAGTTTCAAAGAGTTGAAGACTAGACTTACCTCAGCACCAGTGTTGACTCTACCTGAGGGTACTGATGGGTTTGTGGTATATTGTGATGCCTCGAGGATCGTCCTTAGTTGTGTTCTAACACAGCACAGTAAGGTTATAGCCTATGTTTCTAGGAAGCTGAAAGTCCATGAAAGGAACTCCCCGACTCATGACCTCGAGTTGGCGGCGGTAGTATTCCCCTTGAAGATTTGGAGACACTATCTATTCGGGGTCCATATGGATGTGCTTACGGACCATAAAATCCTACAGTATGTGTCTACTTTGAAGGATCTAAATCTACATCAAAGGAGGTGGTTGGAGCTTCTTAAGGATTATGATATGAATGTCCTTGATCAACTGGGCAAAGCTAATGTACTAGCACACGCTCTTAGCAGGATTTCTATGGACAGGGTTTCTCGGGTAGATGAAGAGAGAAAAGAGTTAGTGAAGGATGTGCATTTTCATTGCACAACTAGGAGTTCCTCTTGTTGACGAGACGGATGGTGGTTTTATTGTTTAGAATGGATCAGAATCTTCCTTGGTGACCGAAGTCAACACTAGACAAGGCGAGGATCTTATTTTGGTAAAGTTGAAGGAAGCTGTTAAGAATCATAAGGTGGAAGTTTTCTCCTATGGGGGAGATGGCGTGCTACGATATCAGGGTCATTTGTATGTTTCGAGCATTAATTACTCTATGGAGCGGATGTTGAACGAGGCTCACAGTTCTAGATATTCCATTCCTCCAGGTGCCACCAAGATATACCGTGACCTAGGAGAAGTATATTGGTGGAATGGCATGAAGAAGGACATACAAAAGTTTATGGCAAAGTGTTCGAATTGTCAACAGGTGAAAGTTGAGCATCAAAGACTTACAGGTGTGCTTCAAGATATTTCTATCCCTACTTGGAAGTGGGAGGAAATCAATATGGACTTCATTACAGGGTTGCCTCGTACTCGTCGATAGTATGATTTCATATGGGTGATTATGGATAGGTTGACCAAAGTAGCTTATTTCCTACCCATCAAGGCTACCTATTTAGTGGAGGATTATTCTAACTTGTATATTCGGGAGCTAGTTGGTTGCATGGAGTGCCCTTGTCCATCATATCGAATAGAGGTGCTCAGTTTACCTCCCAGTTTTAGAGATTGTTTAGAAGGGACTCGGTACTAAGGTTAAGCCTAATACAACATTTTACCCGCAGATAGACGGTCAGGCTGAACGGAACATTCAGACTCTTGAGGATATGTTGAGAGCATGTGTGATTGATTCCAAAGGTAGTTGAGATGATCATTTATCTCTCATCAAATTTGCATACAACAACAGTTACCATTCAAGCATTCAGATGGCTTCGTTTGAGGGTCTTTATGGGCGGAGATGTAGATTGCCTATTGGTTGGTTCAAAGTCAGTGAAGCTATGTTGATATGGACAGATTCAGTTCATCAGGCTATGGTGAGAGTTCAACTCAAAACGAAAAGGTTGAAAATAACTCATAGTTGCCAAAAGTCCTATGCGGATGTGAGAAGGAGAGAACTTGAGTTTGAAGTTGATGATTGGGTGTTTCTGAAGGTGTCTCCCATGAAGGGAGTGATGAGGTTCGGGAAGAAGGGGAAACTTAGTCCCCGTTATGTTGGCCCGTACAAGATCGTGAAACGTGCTGGCAAGGTGGCTTATGAGTTAGAGTTTCCCTCAGAATTGGCTTCAATACATCCAGTTTTCAATGTGTCACTTCTAAAGAAGTGCATTGGTGATCTGTCCCTGTTCGTTCTGGTGGAGAGCATAGGTGTAACGGATAGCCTTAACTGCGAAGAGGTTCCAGTTGAAATATTTGACTATCAGGTTCAAAAGCTAAGAAACAAAGAACTAGCTTGAGTAATGGTTTTGTGGAGAAATCAGCATGTTGAGGGAGCTAAGTGGGAAGCCGAAATAGATATGATTGCTAAATACCCACATATATTCCCTTTTGTTCAGTTCCCTCTTGAGCTACAGTTTCCTCCTTAGTACTCTATTCAGTTTCATGTTCAGTTCATGTGTTCCAATTTCTTTTCTTTCAATGTATGTGTGGGTGATTCATGAATTTAGTTAAATATTGTGTTTCATTCCAGAGTCAGTCACTCTATCTGTTTTCAGGTTTAGATGTTTAGTATTTGAGATGCTAGTTCTATTCCCCAGCCTTTCAGTATGTTCATTCACATTCGAGGACGAATGTTCCCAAGGGGGAGATATTGTAATACCCCCAAAGCCGTAAGATTAGACCCAAGGGTTCAAATGGAGAAAAATAGGATAATTTGCACCAGGTAACAGTACGAGTCATCCAGTGACCCGTGAGGAGACTTCACGAGTCATTAAGTGACTCATGATGTGAAGGGAGAATTGGCAGGAACTCGTGGTCAGGGGGTGACCAGGAGAGAAGCAACGAGTTGTGGTCAGGGCAACGAGTCATTAGGTGAGTCGTGGTCAAGATGGTCTATGGTTCAAGGGCAACAAGTGACTACATGACTTGTGGAGTTGGTCATGGTCAGGAGGAGGATTTGAACTTTGATGTTGGGAAGTGTTCATCACTACTAGGTAACCACGAGTCGTTAGGTAAACCACGACTCGTGGTGTCCCTCGTGGTGTCTATTTTCCCTGCATTTTAGTTAGGGTGTTTTTGTAATTCCTAAGACCCTAGGTCCTAAACTACGTCATTTTATGCTCAGTTAGAAGAATTTTAAGTGTTCTTAACCTATTTTAAACCTCCCCATTCCGTACATGAATGATCAAGGGATCTATTCAAGATCAACTAGAAGATTCTTTAGGTTCTTCCTCAATGCACTTGGATTCTCAAGAGAGGTTGTGAAATTCAAAGTAACCAGGTATATGGGGTTATGAATGGGAATATTCCTTCACTTCCATGCCCAAATCCTCTTCTAATTAATGGAATTCTTAGGTGATGAATCTATGGGGTTTTAACCCAATTTCTGGTTCTCTAAGTACCTATCATCGGTAAAGTCTATTCTTGTTTCTAATGTTGTTTCAATGTTCATCGGCATGTTTTATAATATTTTCAATTAAAAATTTATATCTCAAAGTCTTGCAATTATAATGCCCAATTATGAAAGTGCATGAAGAGTTGAGATTATGATCTATGTTTCAAGTACGATAAGATGTTTATGATGAAAGTATGATTTCGAATTACCCATGTCTATATTCATGTATTAGACTATCAAGTCTATTCCGAAGCATGTTCAAGTTTGGGCAAGCCCATATGATCAAGTGTGTTTCATGATTTACTTCAATTTCATGTTATTAGCTTACCACATTGTTTTGGAGTATATACTCCCACTTTTTAGCTTGTGGTATGGTTTAAGCCAAGGCACCTCATGTTATGTTTTCAGATTATGTATATTATGTTAATATTCAGCTTCGTCGCAAGACAATGGTTCAGCTTCATTGAAAAATGATGGAAAGCATATGCTTGTTTTTGGGAGTAGTGTCTAGCACTAAGTAGGTTAGGGTTCAGTCAACCCTGTGCCTCAGAACTACGTGCCAACATAGGTATGGTCAGATTATTTGGGACCTTCTTCGTGAGCTTCCCAGCCACAAAGGGCGTTCATCTTGATATTGATATCATGGTAGAGCCCTTATCACTGGCAAGGCTTTGGACAGTTCTGCTCACATGAGTGTAATAGTCGATACCACATAAGCTCTACCGTGTTAATGTCGGTTATATGACGAGTCTCCCATTGTTACTCATGATTTTCAGTTATGAATGTTCATTAGTTATGATATTATGTTTTCAATAGGTTTGACCCAATGTTCAGTTTTGCTTATGATTATCAATTTCAGCTTTGGGTTATTCGAATCAGTTATGATACCCAATCATGTTTAAATCATGGTTTCAAAAAATAGCATGCAAGCCTTACTCTAAGAATCTTACCTTGAATATGTTTTATGATATGCATGATTTATTTTTTATTTACTTAGAAGTTTTACTTACCTTGCATACTCAGTACATTCCAAGTACTGACCACATACTATATGTTGTGTCGTTTCATGATATTGGCTCGAATGTTTAGGTTCAGTCTTGCTGCTAGCCAGATTCTCAGAGTTCTAGGATACTACGCTGGTTGG
The DNA here is from genome assembly GCA_018107945.1 of Datura stramonium. Classification (NCBI taxonomy): domain Eukaryota; kingdom Viridiplantae; phylum Streptophyta; class Magnoliopsida; order Solanales; family Solanaceae; genus Datura; species Datura stramonium. The sequence continues at coordinate 152,689 of JACEIK010001843.1, read as the reverse complement.
TGAGTCCTCATCCTTCAAGGACCTTTTCATCAGCTTGCATTCAGTATCATCAGTTTTATTCTTTACTGAGTTAGTTAGGGTCTTGCCTCATCAACTCGTTAGGTTATAGAGGCTTATCAAACATAACATGTATTCAACTCGGATAAGTTTTAAGTTTTCTATTGTTCACATATTATTATATTTTCATACTTCTGCTATTTCAAATGTTAGACTTCCGCATTAATAATGTGGAGCTTTAGTTTTTATGTTCATGTCATTATTCGACTTGGAGCCTATCAGGTTCTTTGTATCGTGTCTTGATTCTGGCTTATCTTTGGGCCGTGAAATTTGAATATCCTCAACTGGGACTACCCGAGAAGGATCTCTTATGCACTTCCGTAGCATCGATACCTCGAAAGGTGGATGAATAGATTCTAGCCCTGGAGGCATCTCTAGCTCACAAGCAACTCCGCCTATCTTCTTGAGCATTCGATATGACCAAATTAATCTCGGGGTAAGCTTGCCCTTCTTGCCAAATCTCGTAACGCCCTTCATAGGCGAGACATTCATAAATACCCAGTCATCAACATAGAATTCTAAATCTCTACATCATACATTAGGGTATGATTTTAGACGACTTTGGGTTGTCAACAGTCACTCTCTAGTGAGGTTAAATTTCTCTTCAGACTAATGTATCAAGAGAGGTCCAATCAGCCCTGATTCACCTTCCTCAAACCATCCAATGGGGGATCTGCATTTTCGCCCCTACAAGGCCTCATAAGGCGCCATCTTAATGCTAGAGTGATAATTGTTATTATATGCAAACTCGATACGAGGTAGGTAATCATCCTAAATTCCCCTGAACTCTAGCACGCGTGCCCTTAACATATCCTCTAGTGTCTGAATTGTGAGCTCAGCCTAGCCATCTATCTAGGATGAAACATTGTACTCCAATTAACATGTGTTCCTAGTCCCTTCTAGAATGACTTTCAGAAATTGGCTATAAATATGCCCCTCTATCAGAGATAATAGATAACGGGACACGATGCAATCTGACTATCCCTCTGATATACAACTGAGCATAATCTCAAACTATAAATGTACTTTTAACTAGCAAGAAATGGGCTAAGTTTGTCAACCTGTCAATAATGACCAAAATAGAATCAAACTTACGAATGGTGCAGGGTAAAACTGTAATAAAATCCATGTTGATGGCTTCCCATTTCCACATAGGCACGTCTATCTCCTGAGTTAATCCGTTGGGCTTCTGATGTTCAGCTTTTACCTGCTGCAATTGGGACATTTTGCTACGATCTCTTCAATATATTTTTCATCCCACGCCATCATGGTACATCTGTGTTGGCCTCAGGTGAAGAGAATAGAGGGAATAATGTACCTCTTCCATTATCTGTTGGCAAAGCTCTACAACATTTGGAACATAGAGTCGACCCCTGCATTTCAAAACTCCATCTCCTGCTATCTCAAAGGACAATGACCCATTCTGCTTAGCCCTGCCACTATGTTGTACTAAGCTAGGATCCTTATACTAACGTTCTTTTACCTCCATAACTAGCAATGAAATTACAGTGTTATGAATCACAACCCCACTACCATCTGAGTCTATAAATTAGACTCCCAAACTAGCCAACTAGTGCATCTCTCGAGCTAATTCTCTTCTTTCTGGGCCTTGATATGACAAAATGCCTATAGATCTATGACTAAGGGGGTGGGCTACCACATTAGCCTTCCCTGGGTGATACAAGCTATCTATGTTGTAGTCTTTCAGCAACTTAAGCGACCTACTCGATCGCAGGTTCAACTCTATCTTTGAAATATATACTGGAGACTCTTGTGATCTGTAAAGATTTACATATGAACACCATATAAGTAATGTCTCTATATTTAAATGCATGTACAACTGCAACCAACTCTAAATCATCGGTCGGGTAATTTTTCACATGCTTCCTCAATTGTCTCGAACCATAGGCAATCACCCTATTGTGTTGCACCAAAACGCACCCTAGCCTAATAACTGAGGTTTCACAATATACAATATATCCCTCTGGGCCTTCTGGTAAAGCTAATACTAGTGCAAATGTGAGTCTTTCATTGAATCCCTGAAAACTCTGCTCACAAGCCTCCATCCACTAGAACTTTGCCGCCTTCTGAGTTAGCCTCGTTAATGGTGCCGATAGGGCGGAGAATCCTTTCACAAATCATCTGTATTACCTAGCTAACCCAAGAAAATTGTGAACTTTAGTGGGAGTTGTGGGTCTAGGCCAAGTCTTCACGTCCTCTATTTTCTGCGAGTCAACCTGTATACCGGTGGCTAACACAACGTGGCCCAAGAAAGCCACAGAATTAAAATAGAACTCATACTTAGAGAACTTGGCATACAACCCGTGATCTCTAAGTACCTGGAGTACTGCTCGAAGATGATCTCCATGCTCAGCCTCTGAACATTAATATACCAGGATATCATCAAAATACTACACGAAAAGATCTAAGAACAGCCTGAACATACTATTCATTAGATCCATAATCACTTTTGGGGCATTCATAAATTGGAAAGACATCACTAAGAACTCGAAGTGGCCATATCTGGATCTGAAGCCATTTTCGAAATATCTTTCTCCCGAACTCACACCTGATGGTACCCTAATCTCTAATCAATCATTGAAAAAATATTTAGCACCTTACAATAATGAAACAAGTAATCTATCCTCGGGAGGGCATATTTGTTATTAATAGTGACTCTATTCAGCTGCCAGTAATCTACACATTCGTAGGGAGCCATCTTTCTTTCTCACAAATAAGACTGACACACCCCAAGGTGAAGCACTAGGCCTAATAAAGCCATTATCAAGAAAGTCTTTCAGTTGATCTTCCAACTCCCCTAGCTCAACTGGAGCCATTGTATAAGAAGGAATAGATATGAAATGTGTATCTGGTAGCATATCAATGGCAAAATTTATTTTCCTTTCTGGGGGAATACCCAGGAGCTCATCAGGAACCATATCCAGGGGAATTCACTAACCACCGGAATAGACTGAAGAGTCGGGGATTTTTCTTGCACATCCCAAACTCTAACAATATGATAAATACAACTTTTTGCAATTATCTTTCTTACCCGTAGATAGGATATGAACCTACCATTAGGCGCAGCTACCGTGCCCTTCCATTCCCGAATTGCTTCTCCAGGGAAATAGAAAATAACAATCCTTGTACAACACTCAAAATTATCATAACATGATGCTAGCCAATATATGCCCATAATTACATCAAAATCAATTATCTCTAACTCTATCAAGTTTACAAAGGTCTGGTGGTCAACAATTCCCACCGTACAACCTCGATAAACTCTCCAGGCAATATAGATTAACTAATAAGTGTACACACAGCAAATGGTCTCTGGAGCAGTTCTGGTACTATAAAACATTTCCTTGCTACTAGCGGGGTAACATAGGACAGAGTGAAGCCTAGATCTATCTAAGCATATACCAAGTGGGAACAACCATTTAGTGTACCTATCACAACATCTGGCAATGACTCAGAGTCCTGTCTTCTTGCTAGTGCAAAAGTATGGTTCTAACCACTACCAAAACTAGATGTTCCTATCTGCCTCTACCTTTTCCCTCTAAAGCTTGGGGCCCACTCCCTATAGAAGGTATTGCAAAATGTGAACCTGCTGATGATCTAGTCTGCTGGCCCCTATTACCCTGGTCCCCAGTCGGGCAGTCCCTCATCATGTGACTGTCATGTCCACAATAATAGCAAGTTATGGAACCGTATCTGCATCTCTTGAAATGCCTCCTACCGCATGTATCACAATGCAGCAGGGTAGGCCTCATTTGGTCGGTGCCTCTATGTTGTTACAAGCCATATGCTCGTGAACTCTCACCTAGATCGGGCTGCCCATGATAATCTGACCCGCAACCTTGTTGCTGCTGGGGTGAAGACCTAGGTGCCGTACCTAAGAATCATGTTCTGGGTCAACTCTGGGGGGCCTTTCTGTGTTGCCCCCTGTCTCCCCTCTCGGTCATATGTTGTCGTTGTCTAACCCCTTCTATATTCTGGGCAAAGTCCTGATCTGGGATATATCCATGTCCTCTTGTAACCGCAGCTGTTGTACAAGACTCAACATACTCTAGATCAATCCCTGCTACGAATTGATGTACCTTGTCTAGCATTGTAGCAACAAAAGTTGTTGCATATATAGTCAAGGAGTCAAATCTAAGTGCATACTCTCGAACACTCATCCTGCCCTGCTCCAGATGTAAGAACTGGTCTATCGAATCTATCAAGGTAAGTAATGATCTATGAAGGCTTCAAAGAAATAGGTCTAGGTAGGTGGAGGTGCACCCCCGCCTCTAGACCTCTCCCAACTCATGTACAACAAAATTGCTATATCTCGCAATCGGAACACTACTAGCTTAACTCACTCTGTTGATGAATCATGCATAACCCTAAATATCCTCTACAACTGATCTAAAAAGTGTTGAGGGTCCTCTCTGCGTTCTATCCTCGTAAACTATTGAGGACTCATGGAAATAAACACACGAACCCTTGAACTTTCGGGTCCCTCAATGGGTTCGACAACAACAAGTGCCATTGGCTAACACTGAGTGGCCATCATCTGAGCCAACATATATACTGCAATCTTAACATCCTGGTCTGAGGGTGTAGGAAGTACTAGAAGTGTTACTGGCACGTCTATAGCCTGGGAGGTGCTTGTCTAGTCGAGAACGGTGGGGAGATCGAGTGGATGTCTCCCTTTCAGTCCCAGATTAGGTCATTTCTGATCGTGGCACCCTACTAATACCCTCTCCTACTGCTATATCCATCTCTCAACCGTCTGCAGTCTGTGTTGCATCAGACATCTCTCTAGAAAGACATAACAATATGAACTTAGGGACTCAACCTTATACAATTCAGCTTTATAGCACGATTTGAGCAGAAAAAATCTACTAGACAAGGCTTGCAGACTCCCTAGGATACAACATTGCCCTGATACCAAGTTTTTCACACCCCACCCTAGGAGGCATAACTTACATCTGATGCCACAATGGACCCCGAGTTGAGTTAACTAGATATATACACCTCTGATGCACACCAGCATCACCTAATCAAGAAAAAAAATAAAGTAATCTTGGCGTACAAAAGTCCTTGGCTGACAAGGCTACAATATAGACACCTGCATAGATATTCAGCTAACAAAATAGATCACAATAATTATAACATCCTATACGGGCCGATAAGACCACCATATTGTCTAAATCAAAAAAATTGGAAGGTAGACATATGTATATATACAAGGGCCATTAAGGCTACCAAACAACTCAGACAAAGTAACAGAGCTACCATGGATAACAACATACTTCTATACAATCTCATTGTCTGCAAGCCTCTAAGGAGTAAATACATGGACGGGACAGGGCCCCGACCTACCCGAAAGAACTATACTAAAAAAGATAGGTAAACCTCTAAAGTATGGAAACTCTGGAAGAAAGAAGCTGACCAATGTGCTGAGCCTGGACTGCTATGAGAAGGTCCCTGATCTTCTCTATCAGTTGCTGAAGGCTAGAATGCAGTCCCCAGGATTAGGTGTCAATACAATAATGCATTGAGTATGTAAGGCGATAACAATAAGATGGAACTACAGTGATAGTAAGAACATAATGAAAACAACTAGAAAATAAGAGAACAACCGGAGAGATCTTGTTAAGTTATATAGGAAACTAAACAAGTAATAGTCAAATAAAAACCTAGCCTGGCCCCCATAAGCCTAGCAGGTACAAACAACAAACAATAACCTACCTAAGCCCCAAAAGCCCTGGAAAGTATACCTCACTCTACAAATTCCTATTCGTATAACTATAGCATAGTTGGCCGGCTGTAACAGTATATTGAGCACACTTGGCTCCTATATCTCTAGCTGTATCATGAACCTTCCAGGCTCCTGTAGCTATATTTGAGCCTTATGGGCTCCTATAATTGCACCCCAAGCATACAGGTGTAACACCCCGAATGTTTCCCACACGACTCGTCAGGTTGGTCGTTGTGGGCTAGGTATTTGGACAAGGTCTCAAGCAGTGGAAGTGACGGGTGCAGGCAATGAGTCGTCGTGTGGGAGCAAGACTCGTGAAGTAAGTCATCGGTGGAGTTGGAAATTCTGTGAACTTGGGGCAGTAGACTTAACAGCTCGGTCCCCACGAGTCGTTGCTTGACCCTACGACTTGTTGGGTTCCTCGTAGGACCTGGTAGGATAACTTTTTCCTGTGTTTTTCCAGGGGTATTTTCATAAAATTCTATGTTCCTAACTTCTAAACCTCATCGTTTTGAGTGCTATTTGGGACATTTTTAAGGGTTCTTTTAGCCTAAACTATCATTCTCTTAAGATACCTCTCAAAGCCCTTCTTCCTCCTCCCTTGTCAAGATTCAAGGACCTCACCAAGGTGTTCCTCGAAGCTTCAAGACCAAGATCAAGTGGGGGATTCTTCGAAGAAGGTATGTAGGTTTTTCAACAAGGATATTATTCCATCCTTGTTCCCCAAAATATTATATCAAAATGCCCAATTTCAATTAATCAAGAAGAGCATGACCCTACGGTTTTTAAATTGATGGTGAATTCTTCTATTATTCTCTAAATTCCAAGACTTAATATGATTATGAGTTGATTACGATGTAGAATAGGTGGGTTACCTTGAATTATGGGTTGGGTGATGAAAAATGTGGGGTTATAGAATGTTCTTCATAAATGGATTGAAATTTTGAATAAGGCTTTATTATTGTTCACTCAATTATTGTAATTAATTGCATCCATGTTTAAATTATGTGAAGATTGTATGATTATCCCTAAGAAGTTAAATGTTCCATTAATAGACATGTTG
>JACEIK010001843.1:133870-145688 GCA_018107945.1 Datura stramonium | reverse complement strand
ATATGAAATGAAGATGTATGCCTCTCCCATGATCTCGTTGAATATGTATAATTTTTGAGTCAAGTATATGGTTTCCCGTATATCTACAATTATATGAATTAATGTATGTGTGTTATGGTATGAATCGGATCTATGGATCATGAATGACTTTATGATACATGTTGAGCGATATGAAGCAAGAATTTTAATGAGAATCTATAAAACGCAATAAGTAAGATGATTAAAGAAATATTGATCTGACTCTATGATGATATGAATTATGACGATAAAGCATGAGAATGATATTTTCAGAATGATGGGTTTGTTGTTAGTAGAAAGTAGCCCTACCCGTTTCGAAATGAATGTTCTATGACAAAAATCAGTAAATGCTCACGTCTCTGGTTTGTTGCAGTAGTTTACCATATATGATTAGATGTTATATTAATAGCCTGCATTTTCTTTTCCAGACAGGGAACTTCCTTAGACGAGAACGTTTCCCTTAGTCAGTCAGGGAACTTTATTAGTCGAGAATGTTTCCCTTATTAGTCAGGGAACTTCCTTAGTTGAGAACGTTTCCCTTAGTCAGTCAGGAACATTCCCTAGTTTAGAATATTTTCCTTAGTGCAGATTGGGAAACTCCATAGTTGAGAATGTGTCCCTTAGCAAGCTAGGGACTCTCCAAAGTAGAGAATGTCTCCCTTAACTCATGTTATCAGTTTAAATCAGTTGTGGTAGGAAGAAGTCTCAGTTATCGGTATATTTTTAGTATATGACCTTTATGCATGAGTTCAATTATGTTTCCATGAAATGAGATCCAAAGGAAAGTTTCATATATGTGTGTGCATAAGTGGCTCTCAAGAGGATTGATGCATGTTAAATCAGTTATGTTAATGTACTTGGTTATTTTCTGATGGTATACTTGTGTATTTATTGATCTATGATATCTCGCATGATTAGTACATTCCAAGTACTAACCGCACGCCTTTTGTGCTATACCGTCTCATGATATAAATTCAGGTTTCCAGACTCAGCCTCGTGGTTAGATACGCTCCATCCCTTTTCGGCTGCTAGTGGTGAGTCCTCATCTTTCGAGGGCGTGATTTATTGTTTACATTTTCATTATGTTTTATTTTTCAGATTTTAGGAGTTAGCTAGGGGTTTGTCCCAGAAAACCGTTGATTTAGTAGAAGGCTTTCAGACTTATCAAGATAGACTCAGCGTTGTATCAAGTGTAGCTATGATTTTCCTTATGATTTATGTTAGATTATTGTAGTTAGCTTCCGCTTATTAATGTTGTTGGTTGTTCCCTATGCTAAGTGTTATGCTATGATTATGCCATGGGTTGACTTTGAGCCTTTCGGGGTTGTCCCTTGTTTACGATATGGGTCTGGTCTTTGGTCGTGACAACAGGGCTTTACTGAGGGTTAGTAATACAAACTTACGAATAAAGGAAGTCTATAAATGAATAGATGTCAATATGGCTCTGTAGGCCTCAATATAGCCTCTCCAAACATTTTATAGCTCTTCTAAGCAAAATATAGCCCCATAGGAAAGGTATAGTTAAGTATAGACTTTCTAGGAAATCTGTACATGGGAATCTGCATAAACAGCCTAAAGGTGTTGTCCTAAAGACTTAACAATCGACAAGATAGACGATGAAGGAGTCATATAATCTATTAAGCTATTAACCAATAATCTTATCGCCAACCTACTTGGAATTCTGCTAATCATTAAAAAAGAGTGTTAAGCAGCTAACCACAGGAACTTATGGCATTGGTAAGGCAACATGATATCAATAGCTAATCTAAGCGACAACAATTCATAGAAACAACTCTTATGTCGCTTCTAATCGAAAGGCAACTAGCTAGACGTGGAAAATCTTAGCAAAAGATACTAATACCACATTATTAGTTCAACTTCCAAAAGCTAACCAAAAAATAAGCAACATAGTCATGAACACTGCTACAATTGATGATAAGTTGTATCGACGATATGACAAAGAAAACTTGCCGAAGAGAGCTTAGCCTTAACATACCTTTTCTTGACAAGCTTTATTCAGTCGCTTCTTTCCTTCAAAAACCAGCACTTACCCCCTTCAATTACTTGAGTCTATAACAAGTTATAAGGCTGCTTAATGTCAATTTATCCTGCCAAAATGTTACACCAATAAGCAGTTAAAACACAAACAAATAAGGCAACATTTAGCATTTCTTACTTCAACTTGTTTCTACAAGTTTGAGGAAAAATAGAAGTAGGAAGTTACCTCACATTCCTCATGAACAAATCCCAATAATATAGAGTATATTCTCATCAAACACAACTTTTTCAACCTTCAAAACGAGCAGCAACTCGACAACATACCAAAAATGGCTGCCCAACATAGCCTCAAACTTCTAGATTTAGCAAGGATCTTTAGGCATGTTTAGTAATTAGAAACACTTAGCCTTTGCTTGAGATTATCCTTTGATATTATAGGAGTATTTTGCTCCAACTCATTTAAAAAAAAGGCAGCAATCTTGTTGCCCAAAACTATAATACATCAAAACCCCTAAGATCATACTGCGGAGTTGAAACGGAGAAAACTGAAATTTCTGCACGAGCTCACAAGACGAGTCATTCCATGACCCATCAGGAACAACATGAGTTGTTAAGTGACTCGTGCGGAAAGGTTTGTCCATGGTTGAAATTTTATATTTTTGGGTGACCACGGGTGTGACCACGAGTCGTGCTCAGCACCCCGATCCGTTAGGTCACCCGTGGTCTAAAAGATGAATAAATTCGATAGTGTTAGCAATGGGTTGGTCACCACGAGTCATGGTGTCCCTCAGAATAAAATGGTCATGTAGGTGACAAGAGGTGACCACGAGTGGTTGTCAGTAGGCACGACTCACCTCTTTGGGACTTGCAGTGTGTTTTTCCTGCGAATTTATTAAGGGCTCTTTTCACAATTTCTAAGTTTCTAAGGCCTAAAATACGTCATTTTAAGCTCAGTATAGTATGTTTTAAGAAGGGTTAAGTCATTATAAGACCATTCTAATTCATGCATGCAAGCTTAGAGGTTTAAGAGGTGATCAAGCCTTGTCTATTCAAAGTTCTTCCTCAATTATCATTGGGCAATCAAGAGAGGTTGTGAAATTAGATCCTTCCATGTATGTAGGATTATGAATGGGTGTAATTGTCCACACCCATGACCAATCCCTCTCTATTTCATGAAATCCTTATTGATGAATCTATAGAGTTTTAACCCAATATGTAAATTCTCTGGGTATCTATAATGGGTATGGTATAAGCATGTTTCCAATGTTGAATTATGATTAGTGGGCAGATTTTACAATATTTTTAATTATAAATTATGTTTTCAAGTATTTTTTTGTTAAATTATGATTCCCATCCATGAAGTCCATGAAAGTTGAGATCTATGAAGTATGTGTACAAGCATGATTAGATGTTTATGAAGAAAGTATAATTTCAAAATACCCATGTCTATGTTCATGTTTTCATATGTTTAAGTCTATGTCAACAATGTTTAAGTATTGGGCAAGCCCATATGGTCAAGTATGTTTTAAGATTTCATCTAATTAGCTTACCACATGGTTTTGGAGTCTAGACTCCCATTTACGTCCAGCTTGTGGTATGGTTTTAGCCAAGGCCCCTCATGTTATGATTAAAATTTATGCATCTACGTTATGAGTCAGCTTCTTAAATAGACGATGGTTCAGCTTCATTGAATAACGACGGAGAGAATATGCATATTTTTGGGGGTAATGTCTAGCACCGAGTAGGCTAAGGGTCAGTCAACCCTATGCCTTTGAACTACGTTCCAATGAATGTATATTCAGATTATTCGGGAACTTCCTTGTCAGCTTCCTCTTTGCCCAAGGGGCCTTCAGCTTGATATCGATATCATGGCAGCATCCTTAGCCCTAGAAAAGCATTGGACAGCTCTGCGCACTTGAGTGTGATAGTTGGGAGCACGTAAGATCTATAATGGTAATGTCGGTTATATAACGAGTCTCCTATTGTTCCTCATGATTTCAGTTGCGCATGTTCATCATTCATGATATTATGTTTTCAGTAGGTTTGGCCCAATATTAAGTTTTACTTATGATTATCAGTTTTTAGCTTTGGGTCATTCGATTCAGTTACGATATTTAGTTATGTCCAGATCATTATTTCAGAAAATAGCATGCAAGCCTTACTCTCAGAATCTTATCTTGATTGTGTTTTATAATGATTTTACTTACATAGAGGTTTTACTTAACTTGCATACTCGGTACATTCCACATACTGACCGCATACTCTATGATGTATCATTCGTTGATACAGACTCTGATATCCAAACTTAGTCCTGCCGCTATCTAGAATCCCAGCATTTGTACTTCCCAATCACAGTTGTTGAGTCCTTATCTTTTGAGGGCCTTTATTATCAAGTATGTTCCACATTTCTTGTTTTTAGACTTTAGTGAGTTAGTTGGTGTCTTTTCCCATCAACTCGTCAGTATTAGAGGCTTTTCAGATATATTATGTATTCACCTTTGGACTTATATAGGTATTCAGATGTTATGTGATGTTCAGACATCCGCTATGTTAATTATGTTGATCTTCCATTTTATTTGAATGAGTTAGATATCATGTTCACGTCACGGGTCAAGTTGGAGCTTATCGGGGTTCTTTGTCCCGTGTCTCGATCCAGGCCTATGTTCGGGTCGTGACAAAGTTGGTATTAGAGCATTAGGTTTGGAAGTGTCCTAGGGGGTCTGAAAGCCGCGTTAAGTAGAGTCTTTTTCATGGGTGTAAAGCGCGCCACACTTATGACTAAGAGGCTACGAGACGTTTAGGAAATGTTCCCTTCTTTCATGATCTATGTCATGCTGTGAAATGTCATTCAAACCTTCTAACTCATGCTATACGCGTTTGTAGAGTCATGCCTCTTCACCAAGTTAACGGAAGAAGAAACGGAAATGGAAATGGCGACGATAATGGAAATGGAGATGGGCTTCAACAGGGCCTACCAGCCCATGAGGAGCATGTACCCGAGCTGGTTGCCGACGCTGAGTTTAGGGCATCCATATAGATGTTAACTCAGGCCTTGACCACCCAGGTCAATAAGCAGGCGGTAGCGCATGTCCCTCAGAATGGGAATGCAGCGGTGGCAAGAGTCAGAGATTTTCTGAGGATGAACCCTCTGGAGTTTCTTGGATTAAAGGTGGACGAGGATCCACATGAGTTCAATGATGAGGTTTTGAAGAACATCCAGATCATGAGGGTGACCAGAGAGGAGTGCGCCAACCTAGCCTCATATCAGTTGAAAGGGGTTGCGCACATCTAGTTTAAGCAATGGAAGGATAGTGGGGTAGTTGGAGCAGGCCCTATTTGTAGGGATGAGTTTCATGTTGCTTTTCTGGATAAGTTCATCCCTCGTGAGATGTGGGAGATCAAAGATGCTGAGTTTGTGAACCTAAAGCAATGGAAGATGAAAGTTCAGGCGTATGTGTTGGAGTTCACTCGTCTGTCCAAGTATGCACCCGAGATGGTGGCAGATCAGGGAGCCCGACTGAGTTGGTTCGTGCATGGGGTAGCAGACTACCTAGTCAAGGATTTCCAGACGAAAATTCTTAATCAAGACATTTACATTGCTCGGATAGTCCTGTACGCCCAGCAGACGGAGGCGGTGAAGATGAGTGAGTGGGAGAGAGAGGCCAAGAGGGCCAGGACCGATAGCTTTGGATTCTCCCAGCAGAGACCTAGTGAGCACCGTCAGCAATCTCATAAGAGATCTTTAGCCCCAATGCCTTCGGCTATAAGTGTGCCACCCATACCTAAGCATGATCAGAGGGGACGAGCATCAAGCTCGAGAGGTCAGAGTAGTAGACCCCCAGAGATCAACCCTCCAGAGTGTAGCAGATGTGGCCGGAGGCACATGGGTTAGTGTTTGGTGGGTATATGTCACGCCCCAAGTCTACACCCTGGACATAACACGCTACTTGAAACTACAAGTAACCCCAAGTAAACCTGTGGTCTATCATTCCCTAGCATTCTGATTAAATATGCACAACGGAACTTTGAAACAATAATATAAAGCATTTATGAAAGGGAAGTCTGAAAACCTAAAGTTAAAACATTTGAACAATAGTGATAAATCTTAAAATCATGTATGTCGGAAAGCCATCTAACTAAGGACTTGCTGGGACAAGCCACCAGCTAAGTCTAAGTCTATCTGAAACTAATAAATGACAAAAGGAAATAAATAATGCCCTCAGTTGATGAGGACTCACATTTCAACTGCTGAGATGGAGAATTTTAACTGCGGCGTCTAGCGGTGCTGAGTCTTAGAACTTGCAAATGTATCATGAAACAATACAACATAAAAGTATACGTCAGTACTTTTAGTGTACTGAGTAAGTGGGAGAAACATAACTGAATATAATGTCTGAACTGAAATGACATGCAATGACCATCAGGTAAGCTGAACTGAACTACTGATGTAATCTGAAATTGTTAAGATGACCCTGTCTAGTGGTCAAGGACATGCTCTAAGTCTGAAACACTAAGTCTGAGATACTGTACTGAACTGAGTTAAACTCCTAGGGATGAAACTGAACTAAAGATTCTTATTCTGAAACTGTACTGGACTGACTAGTGGGAGAGTCTCTAACTGACATATAACCACGTGAGCTAGACATGGAGTCCGATGTATACACCATACCGTTGGGACTCAATATACCTTGCCAGGGCATAAAGGCATGAATTTGGTGATCACCAATGTCTGGGGCCAATCAGGACATGTAATACTGTAACCTATGCTGGCAACGTAGTTCTGGGAACTTGGGTGCACTGTAACCCCGGCTTGCTCGGTGCTAAGTTCTACTCCCACTTGAAAACCTAAACCAAAGTACTAGGCTGATAGTTCTAAACTGGGGTCCAAGACTAGTTACGGATGTATAACCGCATGTACCCTAAGAGTCTTATCGGACCATCTTCTGAAACTAGGTTCTAGACTGGTTAGAGCTGCTTATTTGGAAGCGTCGTAACCGTCTAAGAACAAATTGTAACTGAACTGATCTCCTGGGGCTGGTCAGAGCTATATGCTTGAATGTCATGACTTCCTAACGGACCATATAACTATAATTAGAGTCTGATTCTGATAACTGAGAGGAACCACTGACACCTCGGGAAATGACTGAAGTCAAAATGATCAGTGGACAATTTTCTGAAAGATTCTGAAGAGACTCTATGTTCTAACTGGTTTGAACTACTAGTAGCTAATAGAGAACTCAACTTATTCCAACAACACGGGAATTTCATAATATGGCAATAATTCAAGAATTGAATAATCTCATCCCATAAGGCTAAAATCATTCTTATCAATAGAATAATTGCTCAACATATATATATAGTAAGAATTTCTAGGAAATTCAGCCCAAAATATTCTTGATTCACTAGATGGAATTTAATATACAAAAATCATTACGGGAAAGTTAGGGCTTAAATTCCCTGTTGTACGAACATTGACAATTTAATTAAGGACTGATAAAGATAATATGGACAATCAATATTGATATTATTCCCACGAAATTAAAGAAAAATAACATGAAATTCATTCGTATTCGCAAGCTCAGGGCTAAAACTGATAGGGAGACCATGGGATGGTTTTGGGGGACATACGGGAAGAATAATTCCCTTTTTCAAGTCCCACAAACCTTACTAAAATTCACCCAAAGAAGGGGGACTTGAACTGCTGCAATAGATGAGAACCCCAAGCTTGCTTGAGAGTTTGTTGAGAGGATTTTCGATAAGTTTCCTGAGAATAATCGTGAGAATGAGCGGAGGAAATGTCCCCACCCTTTAATAAGTTTGAATTTACATTCAAAATGATGTGGTTTAGAGCTTAGGAGAATAGGAAATTAATAAATAGCCCTTAGAAATTCACTGGGAAAAACTGTCAGGTGCCCCTAACGGGTCATGGTGACTGACCACGACTCATGGTCACTCCCGTAAGGTACACTGCCTGGGATCCTCAGTTGGTCACCACGAGGTACCTAACGAGTCGTGGTCACTAACCATGACTCCTGGTCATGAGTCGTGGAGCACACTGGTTCACTACTGAAGATTTAACTCTAGACAAGGTAATGAGTCACTTAACGAGTCATTGCCATAGGTGACGACTCGTTTCACCCACTCGTCATGTACACTAGTCAACTAAAAATATTCCAAACTTAGGCCTGACCACGAGTGACATAACGGGTCATGGTTACTGACCACGACTCGTGATGTTCCTTGTTGGGTGCACTGCTTCCCTCCATTACATTATACAGCCTTCTCCTTACGGCTCACCTAACAAGTCGTGAGGTTACTTAACGACTCGTTAGGTGGGCCGTCCTGCAACATTACTGCAGTTTTCCAGGTTTTCTGATTTAACTCACGAAATTAGATTTTGAGTTTCCGGGGCATTACAATATCTCCCCCTTGTAAACATTCGCCATCGAATTGTTAGAAAACACACATGAAGCAGGAAAAATAGCATATCAAAATTTCCAAATACTGCTCATTTAACTCCAAAACTACCGGAATGGGTACCTCTGTTTCAAAATACATAACTTAACTGAATTTACTTTTCACACATATATTAAAAAACATAAAAGAGACTTGAACATCTTAACTGAGTCATGAAAACTAAGCTGAGTTCTAGAGTTATAACTAATATCTCAAGTTGTACTGGACCCAGTAGGGAACAAGTGCAGGTATTTGGCCATCATATCTGCTTCGGCCTCCCACGTAGCTCCCTCAACCTACTGATTTCTCCATAAGACTTTGATAAAAGATATTTCCGTATTTCTCAGCTTAGGAACCTGACGGTCAAGGATCTGGAATGGTACCTCCTCATATGAGAGACTATCCTTTTTTCCCACGCTGTCCAATGGTACAATAGAGGTTGGATATCCGATGCACTTCTCCAGAAGTGACACATGATAAATTGGATGTACAGCTGCTAGTTATGAAGGTAACTTTCGCTCATAGGCCATATTGCCGATACACCTCAAAATTCTATAAGGTCCCACATACCTCAGAATGAGCTTCCCCTTCTTTCCAAACCTCATCACCCCTTTCATGGGCGAAATTTTCAGGTATACCTAGTCATCAACTGTAAACTCCAACTCTCTTCTTCGCACATCGACTTAAGATTTCTGGCGGCTCTGAGGTATTATCAATCTTTCCCGGATGAGCTGAACTTTCTGCATTGCCTTGTGAACCAAGTCTGGCCCTATCAAGGTAGCTTCACCAACTTCAAACCACCCTATAGGAGATCTACACCTTCTACAATACAATGCTTCAAATGGGGCCATCTGGATTCTAGAATGGTAGCTATTGTTGTACGCAAACTCGATAAGAGTTAAATGGTCATCCCAATTACCCTTAAAGTCAATAGCGCACGCTCTTAGCATATCTTCCAAGATCTGAATGGTCCGCTCAGCTTGCCCATCGGTTTGCGGATGAAAAGCAGTGACGAGTTTGACCTGAGTGCCTAGTCCCTTCTGAAAGGACTTCTAAAAGTGCGAGGTAAAGTGTGTTCCCCTGTCTGAAATGATTTCCAAGGGCATCCCATGGAGTCTGACTAACTCTCAGAAGTAAATTTTGGCATAGCCCTATACTGATTCTGCGGTTTTAACAGGGATAAAATAAGCTGACTTAGTCATCCGATCTACTACTACCCAAATTGAGTTATGTTGTCGGCGAGTATGGGCTAGACCTATAATGAAGTCCATATTCACTTCTTCCCACTTCCATGAGGGTATGCTGATATCCTGGGTCATACCTCCTGGTCTCTGGTGTTCTACCTTGACTTGCTGGCAGTTCGGGCACTTAGCTACAAATTCAGCAATGTCTCTTTTCATGTCGTTCCACCAGTAAATATACCACAAATCACGATATATTTTTGTAGCACCGAGGTGAATGGTGTATCTCGAACTGTGTGCCTCAGCAAATATCTACTGTCTCAACTCACCCACATCCGGAACACACAATCTGCCCTGGGATGAAGCACCACATCTTCCCCTTAGGAGAAAGCCTCAACCTCTTTTCTGAGAACTATTTCTTTAAGTTTAAGTAGAACTGGATCTTCCTCTTGTCTAGACTTAATTTCAACTACCAAGGATGAATCTGACCCGCTTTGCATTACCACACCACCGTCGGCCGAATCCACCAACTGCACCCCTAACCAGGCTAGCCTATGAACTTCTTACGCTATCTCCCTCTTGTCTTCCTCAATGTGAGCTACACTTCCCATAGACCGTCTGTTTAGGGCGTCAACCACCACATTGGCCCTATTGCGGTGATACAGCACACTCATGTCATAATGCTTTAGCAGCTCCAACCACCATCTCTGACGCAGGTTTAGGTCCTTCTTGCTGAAAACATACTGAAGGCTCTTTTGATCAGTGAATACATCCACGTGAGCCCTGTACAAGTAGTGTCTCTATATTCTTAACGCGAATACCGCCGCTGCCAACTCCAAGTCATGAGTTGGATAATTCTTCTCATGTACTTTGAGCTGTCTGGAGGCATAGGCTATCACATTGCCCCGCTGCATCAGAGCCCAATTGAGTCCAACTCTGGAAGCGTCACAATAAACAACTAACCCATCTGATCCTTCTGGTAAGGTTTCCACCGGAGTGGTAGTTAGTCGAGTCTTCAACTCCTGGAAACTCTTCTCACACTCGTCTGACCACTAGAATTTCACCTTCTTCTTAGTTAACTTGGTCAGGGAAGATGCTATGGAGGAGAAACCTTCCACAAACCATCGGTAATAACCCGCTAAGCCTAGGAAGCTCCTGATTTCAGTAGGAGAGGTAGGTCTGTACCAATCCTTCACTGATTCTATTTTATGAGGATCTACTTGTATTCCTTCACCTAAGACCACGTGACCCAAGAAAGTCATGGACTTCAAACAAAATTCGCACTTACTTAGTTTGGCAAACAACTGGCGGTCTCTGAGTGTTTGAAGTACTATCATCAGGTGACCTGCATGCTCTTCCTCATTTCTGGAGTATGCCAGAATGTCGTCTATAAATACAATAACGAACATATCTAGATTCTTCTTGAAGACTCTGTTCATTAGGCCCATAAAGACAGCAGGGGCGTTTGCGAGTCCATAGGACATAACCACAAACTCGTAGTGATCATACCGCGTTTTGAATGCTGTTTTCGGTATGTCACACTCTCTGACCCTTAACTGATGTATCCTAACCTGAGATCGATCTTGGAGAAACAACTTGCTCCCTGAAGTTGGTCGAACAGGTCATCAAATCTAGGTAGGGGATATCTGTTCTTGACTGTGACTTTGTTCAACTAACGGTTATCTATGCACATTCTAAGGGTACCGTCTTTCTTACGCACGAATAACACTAGAGAACCCCAGGGAGAGATGCTAGGTCTGAAAAACCCCTTGTCAAGAAGATCTTTTAGCTGCTCCTTCAACTCCTTAAGCTCATCAGGATCCATTCTGTAAGGAGGGATGGAGATGGGCTGAGTATCTGGGAGGAGATCTATTTCGAAGTCTATTTCCCGTTCAGAGGGAACTCCGGGAAGATCCCCAGGAAAAACATCTGGGAACTCACAGACAACTGGAACTGACTAAATGGTTGGGGGTCTCAGAGATGGAATCCTTGACCCAAACCAGATTATATAGACATCCTTTGGAAATGAGTTTTTGGGCCTTAAGGTAGGAAATAAACCTACCCTTATGTCACGACCCGAGAGTACACCCTGATCACGGGCAAAAATATCATGCCCGTGTGGGGTCTCCTCACGAGTCGTCTAGTGACTCGTCCTGCCCTGCTGC
>JACEIK010001843.1:97013-124085 GCA_018107945.1 Datura stramonium | reverse complement strand
ATTAGTTCCTCAAATTCATTTTAAACATACAAAAACAAGGACTAATCATGTTGGTTAGTACATATATTCACATTTATATAAAATCACATGAAAATGTATATAAATAATTAGATAAAAAAGACTAAACTAAGTTATAAAGCATCACCCGAGCATGCTATTTTGCCCGAGATCAATGCATTGCCCATAATTTCAATCATACTTGAAATTCTTTATTTATAGGAAACATGATCATAATAACATACATAATTGGAAACATACTTAAAATTCAAAAGTTCATATCATGCTTGAGAAATCACCATAACCATGAATTTCACTAAAATCCTCATGATTTTGGCACATATGCTTTAAGACATTAAATAACCCAATATTGAATAAAACAAGTGACAACAACCCAATAATTCGAAACCCATTATTTTTGATATGCTACAACAAGCTCATATCGATTTTTGAGGAAACATGCGTTTGGGTTATGACCCATCAAGAATAGGTAATTTAAACATAGAATTAAGGAGAAATTGGACATGGGTAGGGACTAAACCAGCCATTCAAAACCCCACATACCTGGAACTCTTTGATTCTTAAATCTCTTGAAAATCCCGAGATGGAAACTTGAAGAATTTGAAGAAGAGACTTGAATCCCTTCCCTCCTTCCTCTCTACTTTTACATGTATCAAATGAGGTTTATCAAAAATGATTTCCCCTTAAAAGACCTTGTCCCGACCTCAAAACAACGTAGTTTAGGTCTTAGGAGCGTAGGAAATTATGAGAAGGCCCTTACTAATTTGCAGGAAATAGCTGTCGAGTGACCCTAACGGGTGACCTAACGACTCGTCAGGATGGGAAACAACTCGTCGTGTCGCCCATCAAGTACACTGGATGCCAGGTCGGTAGGGCTCATAACGGGTTCCTCAACGACTCATCACCAATGACCACGAATCATGGTCACCTTCCGTCATGTACAGTGCCTCTTCCTCAATTAAATTTCCATGGCTTGCTCACCACCCACCTCACGAGTCGTTGGGACTGGCAACGACTCGTGGGGTCCCATCCCTTAGGTGCACTGGTCAGACCTTCCAGGTTACCCTTAACCTCACACCAAGGGAGACCTGACGACTTGTGGTAGCTGACCAAGAGTCATTCCCACGCCTGTAGGGAGCTCAGCTCCTTAGCCCATACTAGCCTCCCCACGAGCCACCTGATGACTCATGGGGTCTCCTCACGATTCGTCTAGTGACTCGTCCTACACCGCTACAACATTTTCCCATATTTTCCCGTTTGACTCTCGGTTCTGATACGTGGGTTCCCAGGGTATAACAATATCTCCCCCTTGGGAACATTCATCCTCGAATGTTAGGAACATGCAGAAAACTCAAAAACAAGCAATCACCATATACAAATACAGATCATTTAAGCCGAAAACTGACGGAACAACTACCTACGAAAAGAACTACATAGCTGGACTGAATTCAGACATCACATAAATACATCATATCATAAAACAAACTTGCACGCATAAACGGAACATGAGAAAGTGATTAGAGGTTTAGGGCAAAAACTGATACCTCAAATTGAGACTGAGCTAGTAGGGAACAAATGGGGGTATTTAACCATCATATCCGCTTCAGCCTCCCACGTACTTCCCTCAACATGCTGATTTCTTTGCAACACCTTTATTGAAGCCACTTCATTGTTCCTTAGCCTTCGAACCTGACGATCCAAGATTGCAACAAGAATTTCCTCATAACTGAGGCTATCTTTCACACCATAACTTTTCACCAGAACAACTAAGCTGGATCTCCCAAGCACTTTTTCAAGAGCGATACATGAAGTACGAGATGAACTGAAGCTAACACTGAAGGTAACTATAACTCATAGGCTACTTTACCCACTCGTCTCACAATCCAGTATGGGACCAATATAGCGGGGGTTGAGTTTTCCTTTCCTTCTGAATCTCATTACTCCCTTCATGTGAGATACCTTCAAAAACACCCAATCATCAATCTCAACCTCAAGCTCTCTTCTCCTCACATCCGCATAAGACTTTTGGCGACTCTGAGCCATTTTTAGCCTTTCTCTTATCAATTAACTCTCTCCATAGCCTCTTGGACTGAATCTGGTCCCACTAACGAACCCTCAACAACTTCAAACCACCCAATGGGCGATCTACACCTTCGCCCGTAAAGAGCCTCGAATGGGGCCATTCTGATGCAAGAGTGATAGTTGTTGTTGTAGGAAAACTCAATAAGAGGCAAATTCTCATCCTAAATACCCTTGAAATCAATAACGCAAGCTCTTAACATGTACTCGAGAGTCCGGATAGTCCGCTCCTCCTGACCATCTATTTGCGGATGAAATGTCGTGCTAAGCTTGACCTGGATACCAAGTCCCTTTTGAAATGATCTCCAAAATTAGGAGGTGAACTGAGTACCTCTATCCGATATGATGGACAAGGGCACTCCATGCAACCTAACAAGCTCTGGGATGTATAATTTGGCATAATCTTCCGCTAAATTGGTGGTTTTCACCAATAGAAAATGAGCTGCATTGGTTAACCTGTCCACTACAACCCAAATGGAGTCGCACTGCCTACGAGTGCGGGGTAAAGCTGTTTTGAATTCCATGTTGATTTCTTCCCAAATAAATGATGATATCCTGAAGTACACCTACCGATCGCTGATGCTGAACTTTCACTTGTTGGCAATTCAAACACTTGGCTACAAAATCTGCAATATCAATCTTCATGCCATCCCACTAATAAATTTCCAGCAAGGAATGATACATCTTTGTGGAACCTGGATGGATAGAATATCTAGATCTGTGATCCTACTACAACATCCAACTCCTCAAATCACCCACATTCGGAACACATAAGCGACCCTGGTACCGAAGTACACCATCTCCCCCTTTGGAGAAAACCTCTATCTTTTGATTTTGATCAACTTCTTTCAACTTTACCAATGTTGGGTCTTCATCTTGTTTAGCCTTCACCTCTGTTACCAACAACAACTATGCCACCATCGGTCGAGCCTGCTAACCTAGCCCCCAACAATGCAAGTCGATGTACCTCCTTTACCAGCTCCCTCTTGCCTTCACTCATATGTGAGACACTATCCATAGAGAGTCTACTAAGGGAATCCGCTAAAATGTTGGCCTTACCAGGATGGTAAAGGAAACTCATATCGTAGTCCTTAAGTAGCTCCAACCACCTCTGTTGCCGAAGATTTAGATCCTTATGCGTGAACACATATTGTAAGCTCTTGTGGTCAGTGAATAGATCTACGTGAAATCCATATAAGTAGTGTCACCATATCTTCAAAGCAAACACCAACGCGGCCAACTCAAGATCATGGATTGGGTAATTCTTCTCGTGAATCTTCAGCTGTCTGGAAGAATATGCTATGAACTTCCCATGCTGCATCAATACACATCCCAGTCTGAATCTCGAAGCTTCACAATATATAAAAAAGCCATCGGTGCCCTTCGGTAAGGTCAACATCAGTGCTGAAGTGAGTCGGGCCTTCAATTCCTGGGAAGCTCTTCTCACAAGCCTCCGACCATTGGGACTTAACCTTTTTCTGAGTCAATTTAGTCAGTGGGGATATAGTGGATGAGAAACCTTCCACGAACCTCCGATAATAACCTGCTAAGTGCAAAAAGCTCCTGATCTCCAAAGGTTTAACAGGTCTTGGCCAGCTCTTTACCGCCTCTATTTTCTGGGAATCCACCCTTATACCTTTGCCTAACACAACATGTCCCAGGAATGCAACTGAATTCAGCAAGAATTCGCATTTGCTGAACTTGGCGTATAGCTGGCTATCCTTGAGGGTCTATAGTACGACCCTCAGGTGTGCGACATGCTCCTCCTCGCTCCTGGAGTATATCAATTTGTCGTTAATTAACACTATCATGAACATGTCTAGGTATGCCTTGAATACCGTATTCATCAGATCTATAAAAGCTGCAGGGGCATTGGTTAGTCCAAAAGACATAACAACAAATTCATAATGGCCATACCGAGTCCTAAAAGTAGTCTTCGTGATGTCACTCTCCCGAACCCTGAGCTGGTGATATCCGGACCTGAGGTCAATCTTGGAGAAACATTTGGCACCCTAAAGCTAATCAAATAGGTCATCAATCCTGGGTAAAGGGTATCTATTCTTGACTGTGACCTTGTTCAACTGCCAATAGTCAATACAAATCCGAAGAGAACCATCTTTCTTTCGGACGAACAGCACCTGGGCACCCCATGGAGACTTACTCGGTCTAATGAAACCAGTATCCAGCAAATCCTTCAACTTCTCCTTTAACTCTTTTAGCTCGGTTGGGGCTATTCAGTAAGAAGGAATCGATATGGGATGGGTGTCGGGTAAAAGATCAATCTCAAAATCAATCTCCCTCTCAGGAGGAGCACCTGGTAGGTCATCTGGAAATAACTCAGGGTACTCACATACCACGGGGACTGACTGAATGGTTGAGGTCTCGGACGTGGAATCCTTAACCCTAACCATATGGTAAATACAACCATTAGAAATTATTTTCCTGGCCTTGAGATAGGAGATAAAGTGGCCTACAGGTACCACTGAACTACCCCTCCATTCTAAAACTTGTTCACTTGGAAATCGGAACTCCACCGCTCGGGTTCTACAGTTAATAGAAGCATAACATGCAAACAACCAATCCATGCACAAAATAATGTCAAAATCAGTCATAGTCAACTCTACTATGTCTGCGGAGGTAACCTTATGCAATACTATAATGGGGCAACCTCCATATACCCGCCTCACTACGACTGAATCACCAATCGGGGTAGATACAAAAAATAGTTCTGACAAAATTTCAGGACTGCCCCAAAGTTATTAGCAATGTAAGGTATCACAAAAGACAGTGTAGCTCCCGGATCTAATAAAGCATAAGCATCAATATGAAAGACTCAAAACATACCCGTAACTATATCGGGAGAAGTCTCCTGCTCCTTTCGAGAGCCAAGTGCATAAAACCAGTTCTGACACTGGCCGCCAACTAGACCAATGGAAGCACCCTGTTGAGTAGGACATGCCACTGGAGCTGCTGAACTAGCTAATAGAGTGCGGGCTCTACCACCCCCTGACCTAGTTGCTGCGCAATTCCTTAGCCTGTGTCTAGGATTGCCACACCAAAAACAAGCATTTGAGCCAACCAAACACCTCCCTTGGTGGTTCTTGCCACAACTAGCACAAGATGGGAATGTGCACTCCGTGCGCATGCTACTCTGACCCCTCGAACATGAGGCCCTACTCCTCTGATCATCCCGAGGCCTGGATGGGGTACTGGCTGAAGATGGTGCTGGTGTAATAGACCTATGCTGGGACTGCTAGTGAGGCCCACCTTCTGCCTTCGGCTGGGAGGACCTGTAGCTATCAGTTCTTTCCCCTTGGCCTCTCTCTGCCTCATATAAGTTATCTCCATCTGCTGAGCATAAAAGACTATATGTGGGTAGTTCATATCCTAATGAAGCATGGCTACTCTGCAGTCCTTGTCCAGATACTAAGCTACTCCCTGCACGAATATGCTCATCCGCGCCCTCTAGTCCATCACTAACTCTAGGAAAAACTTTGACAGGTGAGTGAACTCAAGTGAATATTCTAACATTGTCATCTTTCCCTATTAACAAACTCTGCTTGTTTCAATTCCCTCATCTCTTGAGGGAAGAACCTATCGAGAAAAGGCCATGTGGAACTCATCCCAGCTAATAGGACCCGCTCCCACTACCCTGCTGTCCTTCCATTTCTTTGACCAAATATAAGAGATCTCCTTGAGATGATAAGAGGACAAATCAACACACTCCTCATTTGTCACCCCCATGACCTGAGTGACCTTCAAGATTGCTTCAATAAACTCATGTGGATCCTTGTCCACCTTTGATCAAGTGAAATTGGGAGGGTTCATCCTCAAAAAGTCTTTAATCTGAGCCACCGTTGTGTTGCCATTCTGTGGGACATGTGCAACAGCCTGCTGGTTGACCTGAGCGGTCAAGGCCTGCGCCAACATCTGAATAGCCGCCCGAAACTCAGCGTGGGCAGCTGGCTCTGGTGCTTTGGGCTCCTACACAGGTGGGGCTTGCTGATGCCCATGATCATTGCAACCTCCGTGGCTTTCATCATTTCTTTTTCTCCTCCGTTCGTTCTTCTAGTAGCCATAATTTTCTACAATCGCGAATAGCACAAATTAGAAGGACGGAGAGAATTTTCATCACACGACATGGGTCATGAAAGAAGGGGACATTTCCTAAAATGTTTAGTAGCCTCTTCATCACATGTGTGGCGCGCTTCACACCCATGAAAAAGACTCTACCTAGCGCGGCTTTTAGACTCTCTAGGACACATCTGAACCTATTGCTTTGATACCAAGTTTTTCATGACTCGAGAGTACACCCGAATCGTAAACATGGGACAAGGAGCCCCGAGGGACCCCAAGTCAACCTATGGAATGAGAATGTAACTAATCCATTCACATAAGGCAGAAGAATTAGCTTAATGATCCTGAATTACAAGAAAATCAAGCCATGAAATGTAAGAAACAACAATACATGATCCAAGCATAACCAGTTGAATACTACAAATATGTATGAAAGACTCTAATCATAATAGACAGGTTGAAGGGAAAAGACCCCAACTAACCCCATCATTATGAAAACTAAAAGACAGGAAAATATCCAAACATGAAGCCCCCAATTCATGAGGACTCACCACACAGAACTAAGAGCAGAACTGAGAGCAAGCTAAGAGCGATGTTGAACCTGCGAATCGGATTCTGTATCATAAAACAATACATCATAAAAAATATGTAGGTCAGTACTTGGAATGCATTGAGTATGCGAGGTATGAAAGACAATACTTAAAACATAAAAGTTATGGGAGTGGAGACATCACGATCATAAAGACTAAAATTACATGTATATCGTAAGGCTCAAGGTTTCCAAAATATTCATAAACTTGTCATAGTCATAACATGAGAGAAAAACATTTCATAAAAAATAACATGAGCCCAAGGAACATAATCATAGATGGATTTAAAAATGAGGAACAGTGGGAGATTTCTATAACCGACATACCCCATATGAGCACACATAGAGCCCGACCTTTAAGACTAGTCGGGATGCCGTTCATACCTTGCCAAGGGCATGAACCATGAAAGGCATGATATCACTCATGAAGGCCCCGTAGGGAAAAAGGGACAGTCACTGAGGAGGTCCCAAACTTTACCTACAGTAGAACATAGTTTTGAGATTCGCGGCGTAACCTAGGCCCCAAACCTACTCGGTGTTAAGTACTACTCTCAAAACATGCAACGTGCTCATAGAAATTTATACATGACATGCATGGCTAATTAAGTCATGATAATCATAACATGCTTGAGAATTCCTAATACTAGCCATGGAATTGGGCCCGTGGATCGGCCAAAATCATAGTTCATCATGACGACATGTGGGCATTTCCCATAATTGCAATCATACTTGAAATGATTGATTTATAGGAAACATGATCATAATAACATAAGTAATTGGAAACATGCATAAAATTCAAAAGTTCGTATCATGTTTGAGAAATCACCATAACCATGAATTTACTAAAATCCTCAAGATTTGGGCACATATGCTTTGAGAGATTAAATCACCCAAAATTGAATAAAACAAGTGACTACAACTAATAATTCGAAATCCATTATTTTGAACATGCTACAACAAGCTCATATCGAGTTTTGAGGAAACATGCATTTGGGTTATGACCCTTCAAGAATTGGTAACATAAACATAGAATTAGGGAGAAATTTGGCATGGGTAGGGACTAAATAAACCATTCAAAACCCCACATACCTGAAACTCCTTGATACTTAACTCCCTTGAAAAGCCCTAGATGCAATCTTGGAGAATTTGAAGAAGACACTTGAATCCCTTTCCTCTTTCCTCTCTACTCTTACATGTATCAAATGAAGTTTATCATGAATGATTTCCCATTAAAAGACCCTATCCCAACCTCAAAAAAATGTAGTTCAGGTCTTAGGAGCATAAGAAATGACAAGAAGTCCCTTACTAATTAACAGGTAACCCTTAACCTCACCCCACGGGAGACCTGACGACTCGTGGTAGCTGACCACGAGTCATTTCCATGCCCCCTGGGACCTTAGCTCCTCAGCCAATACTAGCCTCTCCACGAGCCACCTAACGACTCGTGGGGTCTCCTCACGATTCATCTAGTGACTTGTCCTGCACTACTCCAACATTTTCCCAAATTTTCCTGTTTGACTCCCGGGTCTAATCCGTGGGTTCCTAGGGTATAACACCTTAGGCCCGGAACTGTTGCCCATCCATTCTAATACTGGCTAATAAGGAAACTAGAACCTGGCAACTCAAGTTTTGCAATCAACTGAGGCGTAGCAGGAGTGTAACCAATCCATGTCGAGAATAAGGTCGAAGTCGACCATGTCTAGCTCTACGAGATCAGCTGGATCTACTTTGTTCAGGATTGAGACTGGGAAATTTCTATATACCCGACTAGCTCTAACTGACTCGCCAACTGGGGTGGAGACTGAGAATGGTTCTAAGAGGACCTGTGGACTTACATTAAACTGAACCGCTATATAAGGAGTCACAAATGAAAGAGTAGCTCCTGGATCTAAGAGGGTATATACGTCTACATGGAAAAGACGTAACATACCAGTAACTACGTCAGGTGGGCTTTCCTGATCCTGAAGGGAAGATACATCATAGAAATGATTTTGGCATTGACCCCCATATGTACCTGAGGTGTTAGCCTCCTAGGCTGGTTGACCTGCTGGAGCTAATGATGTTTTAGATTGTGATGTCCCTCTCCCTGCTGACGGGCACTCCCTAAGCTTATGTCCAAGCTGTAAACACCCAAAGCATCCCTCTTGTCCCTAAAGTCATTCTCCTGTGTGATTCCTACCACACTTGGGGCAAGCTAGATACTTTTTCCCGGTACTGTGAGCCTGAGACTAAGTGCCGATAACCCACCCCTCTGATCCTGGCGGGACTGAAAGGTTGGGGTGCTGGCAGAACTAGGTGTTGGGTCTCTCTGCTACTATTACTGCTTGGGTTGTTGCTGTGCACGGCTACTACCGCTAGACCTCTGATGGCCGAAATCTGACTCGCCAGTCCTTGCTCATTTGTTCTTAAATTCCATATCTTTCAGCTTTTCGGCCTCAATCTGTTGGGCATACACACTTAAGCTAGAGAGGTCCATATCCTTGATTAGCATTGCCGTCCTGCACTCTTTGAGGACCAAATTAGATACTCCATTTACAAACATCAACATGCGAGCCCTTGGCTCGGCTACCATCTCCGGAGCATACTTTGATAGTCTGGTAAACTCTAGAGCATATTCCATTGTTATATTGCCTTGACGCAGATTCATAAATTCCGCCATCTTTTCCTCCCTTAGCTCCCAAGGGAAAAACCTATCCAGGAAAGCTGTGTGGAATTCTTCCTACTCCATTGGTCCTGCTTTCGTTGACCGTCCTTCCTTCTACTGGTCATGGCAGACTTGGGGTACTCCTTTTAGCCGATAGGCAGCCAAATCAGCACTTTCGGAGGAACTAACACCCATAATTCGGGTGCTCTTTCTAATCTCATCTACAAACCCTTGTGGGTCCTCTCCAACCTTCATTCCATGAAGATCTAGAGGGTTCATCCGGGTAAAATACCGCACCTGAGCAGCATCTGCTGACCCATTTTTCGCTACTGGGACCACCTTTTGGTTCACCTGGTTGGTGACTATTTGATCCAGCAATTGAATGGCCGCCCTAAATTCGGCGGTAGATATAGATTCATCCTGAGGAGCTGTCGGGGCTGATGAAGCGGGTCTGTTGGCATTACCATCCCTTCACCATTTCCATGTCGGGGAGGCATGGTTCACTGAAATGAAATAGAGCACGAATTAGAAGGACATTTCTGGAATTGAACATTAACGCACGATAAAGAGTACAAACAAAAGGGAGTTTTCGTATTAACATCTCGTAGCCTCCTCATCATAAGTATGGCGCGCTTCACACCCATGAAAAGGACTCTACTCGATGCGGCTTTCAGACATTCCTAGGATACTCTAAACCTAGTGCTTTGATACCATGTTGTCATGCCCCGAGTCTACATCCTGGACGTAACACGGTACTTGAAGCCACAAGTAACCCCAAGTCAACCCTTGGTCTATCATTCACTAGCATTCTAAATAAATATGCACAACGAAACTTTGAAACAATAACATAAAACATTTATCAAAGGAAGTCTAAAAACATAAAGTTCAAACATTTGAATAATACTGATAAATCTAAAACTCATGTCTATCAGAAAGCCATCTAACTGAGGAGTTGCTGGGACAAGCCCCCAACTAACTCTAAGTCTAACTGAAACTAATAAATAATAGAAGGAAAGAAATAACGCCCTCAGATGATGAGGACTCACACTTCAACTGCTGAGATGGAGAATATGAAATACGGCGTCTAGCTGTGCTAAGTCTGAGAACCTGCAGATGTATCATGAAACAATATAGCATAAAAGTATGCTTCAGTATTTTGAATGTACTGAGTAAGTGGGAGAAACATAACTAAACATAAAGTCTGAACTAAAATGACAGGCAATGACCATCAGGTAAGCGGAACTGAACTACTGATGTAATCTAAAATGGTCAAGATGACCCTAT
Source organism: Datura stramonium (assembly GCA_018107945.1). NCBI lineage: Eukaryota > Viridiplantae > Streptophyta > Magnoliopsida > Solanales > Solanaceae > Datura > Datura stramonium. The sequence goes on along the minus strand of JACEIK010001843.1, from coordinate 113,394 downwards.
CTGATGGTCAAGGACATGCCCTAAGTACAAAACACTAAGTCTGAGATACTATACTAAACTAAGTTAAACTGTTAGGGTTGAAACTGAACTAAGATTCTTATTCTAGAACTATACTGGACTAACTAGTGGGAGAGTCTCTAACAAACAGATAACCACGTGAGCTAGACGTGGAGTCTGATGTATAAACCCCACTGGTAGGACCTAATAAACCTTGCCAGGGTATAAAGGCACGAACTGGGTGATCACAAAAGTCTGGGGCCAATCAGGCCAAGTGATACTATAACCTACGTTGGCAACGTAGTTCTAGGAACCTAGGTGCATTGAAACCTTAGCCCGCTCGGTGCTAAGTTCTACTCCCACTGGAAAAACTAAACTGAACTACTAGGCTGATAGCTCAAAATTGGGGTCAAAGACTAGTGAGGGATGTATCCGGACCAGATTTTGAAACTGGGTTCTAGACTGGACAGAGCTGCTTATCTGGAAGCATCGTAACCGTCTAAGAAGAAACTGTAATTGAAATGGGGTCCTGGGGCTGGTCAGAGCTATATGCTAGAATGTCATGACCGCCTAACGGACCAAATAACTATGATCAGAGTCTGATTCTGATAACTGAGATTTACCACTTACACCTCGGGAAAAGAGTGAAGTCAAACTGATCAGTTGACAATTTTCTGAAAGATTCTGAAGAGATTCTACGTTTTAACCGGTCTGAACTACTAGCAGCTAATAGAGAACTCAACTTATTCAAACAACACGGGAATTTCATAATATGAAAAAAATTCAAGAATTTAAAAAATCTCATCCCACAAGGCTAAAATCATTCTTATCAATGGAAAAATTGCTGAACATATATACATAGTAATAATTTCTATGAAATTCAGCCAAAAACATTCTTCACTCACTAGATGTAATTTAATAAACAAAAATCATTATGCGAAAGTTAGGGCTTAAATTCCCTTTTGTACGAACATTGAAAATTTAATTAAGGAATGATAAAGATAATATGGACAACCAACATGGATATTATTCCAGGCGAAATTAAAGAAAAATAACATGAAATTTATTCGTATTCGCAAGCTTAGAGCTAAAACTGATACGGAGATCATAGGAAGGTTTTGGGAGACACAAGTGAAGAAAAATTCTATTGTTGAAGTCCCATATACCTGACTAAAATTCACCCAAAGAAGGGGGACTTGAACTGCTGCAATAGATGAGAACCCTAAGCTTGCTTGAGAGTTTCTTGAGAGGATTTTCGATATGTTTCCTGAGAATAATCATGAGAATGAGGGGAGGAAACTTCCCAACCCTCTAATAAGTGTGAATTTACATTCAAAATGATGTGGTTTAGAGCTTAGGAGAATAGGAAATTACTAAATAGCCCATAAAAATTTGCTGGGAAAAACTACTAGGTGCCCCTAACGGGTGACCTAACGAGTCGTGGTGACTGACCAGGGCTCTTGGTCCCTCCCATCAAGTACACTTCCTGGGATCCTTAGTAGGTCACCACGAGGGACCTAACGAATCGTACTCACTGACCACGACTCGTTGTCACCAGTCGTGGACCACACTAGTTCACTACTGAAGATTTAACTCTAGACTAGGTAACGAGTCACTTAACGAGTCATTGCCAAAGGTGATGACTCATTTCACCCACTCGTCAAGTACACTGGTCAACTAAAAATATTCCCAACTCAGTTCTGACCACGAGTTATATCACGGGTCATGGTCAGTGACCATGACTCGTGATGTCCCTCGTTCGGTGCACTTCTTCCCTCTTTTACATTTTCCATCCTTCTCCTCACTGCTCACCTTACGAGTTATGAGGTTACTTAACGACTCGTCAGGTGGGTTGGCCTGCAACATTTCTGCAATTTTCTAGATATTCTGATTTAAGTACCAAAATTATATTTGAGTTTCCGAGGCATTATAGTATAGGTGCTTGCTTCAGGAGCAGAAATCCAGTACATATTCTTAGAGATTTCCTAGCAGCCAGACAGGATCATGATAAAGGCCGAGGACCAGCTTCTAGTTCAATAGCTCCACCAGCATGCCAGCTCAGCAGGGGCATCTACTAGTGTGCGTTCAGCGTCAAAAAAGATTCTATGCCCTATCATCCCTTTAGGAGCAGGAGGTCTCCCCATATGTAGTCACTAGTATGTTACGAGTATTCCACCTTGATGTATATGCATTTTTAGATCCAGGGGCTACTTTATATTTTGTGATGCCCTTTGCTGCTAGTAGTTTCGGAGTCAGTCCTGAAATCTTATCAGTACCCTTCTCATTCTCTACTCTAGTGGGTGATTAAGTTATAGCTAGACTTGTATATAGAAATTTCCTTGTTGCAGTCCTTCAGAAAGTCACCATAACAGATTTAGTAGAGTTAGCCATGACCAATTTTGATGTTATCCTCGACTTGAATTAGTTATATGCATGTTACGCTTCGGTCAATTGTAGAGCCCTTGTAGTAGAGTTCAAATTTCTAGGTGAGATAGTCCTAGAATAGAAGGGGGTTCAGTTGTACCTGTAAGTCGCTTTATTTCCTACCTTAAGGCCAGAAAAATGATTTCTAAGGGTTGCATACCATCTAGTTAGGGATAAGGATGCTATGTCCGAAACCTTGACTATCTAGTCAATTTTCGTAGTGTGTGAGTACTCAGAAGTGTTCCCAGATGACCTATCGCGAGTACCTCGCGCGCGGGAGATTGATATTGGTATTGACCTTCTTTCCGATATGCAGCCTATATCTATTCCTCCTTACAGAATGGCTCCAGCTGAGCTAAAGGAGTTGAAGGAGCAGTTGAAGGACCTTTTAGACAAGGGTTTCATCACACCTAGCAAATCCCCATGGGGCGCACTAGTTGTCTTTGTCCACAAGAGAGATGGTTCTCTTTGCATGTGCGTTGATTATCGCCTATTGGACAAAGTTACTATCAAGAATAGGTATCCTCTTCCTAGGATTGATGATTTGTTTGACCAGCTTTAGTTTACTAAGTGCTTCTCGAAGATAGACCTTAGGTACGGATACCATTAGCTCTGGGTTCGGAGAGTAACATCCCGAAGACAACCTTCAAGACACGGTATGGTTGTTGTGAGTTTGTAGTTATGTCTTTTGGACTAACAAATGCTCCTGTAGATTTTATGGGTTTAATGAATAGGGTGTTCAAGTCATATCTCAACATGTTTGTGATTGTGGTCATAGATGAAATCCTTATATACTCTCGGAGCGAGGAGAAGCATGCCGCTCATTTGAGGGTGGTGCTACAGACTCTGAAGGATCATCAATTGTATGTTAAATTCAGTAAATGTGAGTTTTGGTTGAACTCAATGGCATTTTTTGGTCATGTGCTATCAAGTAAGGGTGTTCAGGTGGACTCTCAAAAGATAGAGGCAGTAAAGAATTAGCCTAGACCAGCGAGTCCTTCAGATATTAGGAGTTTCTTGGGTATAGATAGTTATTACCAGAGATTTGTTGAGGGTTTTTCATCCATTTCAACCCCATTGACTAAATTGACCTAGAAAAAAGTGATGTTTCAATGGTCAGAGGCACGTGAAAAGAGCTTCCAAGAGATGAAGACTCGAGTCACCTCAGCACCTGTGTTGACCCTATCTGAGGGTACCAATGGGTTTGTGGTATATTGTGCTGCTTCTAGGTTCGGCCTTGGTTGTGTATTGATGCAGCATGGTAAGGTGTTAGCATATCCTTCAAGGCAGCTGAAGATTCATGAAAGGAATTACCTAAATCAATCTCGAATTGGCGGTAGTAGTATTTTCCTTGATGATTTGAGAGATTATCTGTATGGAGTCCATGTAGATGTGTTTACAGACTACAAAAGCCTACAATACGTGTTTACCTAGAAGGATCTAAATCTACGTCAAAGAAGGTGGTTGGAGCTACTCAAGGATTATTTTATGAGTGTCCTTTACCATCCAGGAAAGGCTAATATGGTAGCTGACGCTCTTAGTAGGCTTTCTGTGGAGACTGTGTCCCATGTAGATGAGGGAAAGAAGGAGCTGGGGAAGGAAATGTATCGTCTTGCACGGTTGGGAGTTCATTTGGTTGACTTGACCGATGGTGGTGTTATTGTGCAGAATGGGTCAGAATGATCTTTCGTGATCGATGTTAAGGCTAGGCAATATGAGGATCAAATTTTGGTGAAGTTAAATGAAGTCGTTCAGAATCAAAAGGTAGAGGTCTTCTCCAAAGGGGGAGACAGTGTGCTTCAATATTAGGGTCGTTTGTATGTACCGAATGTTGGTGACTTGAGGGAGCGGATGTTGCATAAAACTCATGGTCCCAAGGTATTCTATCCATCCAGGTTCCACCAAGATGTACCGTGACCTATAAAGTCTATTGGTGCAATGGCATGAAGAATAACAAAGTAGAGTTTGTGGCTAAGTGTACAAATTGTCAACAGGTGAAGGTTGAGCATCAAAGACTTGGAGGTATGCTTCAAGATATTAGTATCCCTACTTGAAAGTGGGAGGAGACCAATATGGACTTCATCAAGGGTTTCCTCGCATTTGTCGATATTATGATTCCACTTGGGTGGTTGTGGAAAGGTTGACTAAAATAGCTCATTTTATACCGGCCAAAACTACCGATTCAGTGGAGGATTATGCTAAGTTATACATTCGGGAGTTATTTCGGTTTGATGGAGTGCCCCTGTCCATCATATCAAATAGAGGTACTTAGTTTACCTCTGAGATTTGGAGATCTCTTTAGAAGGGACTTGGTACCTAGATAGATGGTCAGGCCGAGCGAACCATTCAGACCCTTGAGGATATGTTGAGAGCGTGTGTGATTGATTTCAAGGGTAGTTGGGATGATCATTTTCCTCTCATTGATTTTGCATATAACAACAACTACCAATCCAGCATTCAGATGGCTCCGTTGAGGCCCTCTATGGATGGAGATATAGATTGCCTATTGGTTGGTTTGAAGTCGGTGAAGCTATGGTGATAGGTCCATATTCATTCCATGAGGCTATGGAGAAAGTTCAACTTACAAAGGAAAGATTGAAAACAACTTAGAGTCGCCAAAAGTCCTATGCGGATGTGAGGAGGAGGGATCTTGAGTTTGAAGTTGATGAATGGGTGTTTTTGAAGGTATCCCCCATGAAAGATGTGATGAGGTTCAAGAAGAAAGGGAAACTCAGTCCCTGTTATGTTGGCCCGTACCGAATTGTGAAATTTGTTGGCAAGGTGTCGTATTAGTTGGAGTTGCTCTCAGAATTAGCTTCAGCTCATCCAGTTTTCCATGTATCGCTCTTAAAGAAGTGTTTGGGTGATCCAACTCTAGTTGTTCGGGTGGACAGTGTCGGTGTGAAGGACAGCCTCAGTTATGAGAAGGTTCCGGTGGAAATACTGGATCGTCAGGTTCGTAAACTAAGAAACAAATAAGTAGCCTCAGTCAAAGTTTTATGGAGGAATCAGCATGTTGAGAGAGCTACATGGGAATCCAAAGCAGATATGATGGCGAAATACCTATATCTATTCCCTTCCTGCTCAGTTTCAGCTTGAGGTATCAGTTTCCAACTTAATACTCTATTTAGTTTCATGTTCAGCTCATGTGCCCTAGTTTCTTTCATGTTAATGAATGTATGTGTGATTCAGGAATTCAGTTCATCCATATAGTTCAAATCGGAGTTAGTCACTCCGTTAGTTTTCAGTTGTATGCTCAATAATTGAGTATGATGATTGCATTTATTTTCTTTTCGGTATGTTTTCCCACATTCAAGGATGAATGTTCCCAAGGAGGAGATATTTTAATACCTCTAAAACCCTAAGATCAGACTCGAGAGTTAAAGAGGAGAAAACAGAAATTTCTGCACCAGGTCGCAAGATGAGTCATCACAAGACCCATCAGGAACACCACAAGTTGTTAAGTGACTCATGAGAAAGGGTTTGGGTGTGTTTGAAATTTTATGTTTTGAGGTGACCACAGGTGTGACCACGAGTCGTGGTCAACACCCCGATCAATTAGGTCACCCGTGGTCAAGAGTGGTCAGAAGGATGAAGAAATTAGACAGTGTTGGCAACAGGTTGGTCACCACGAGTCGTTGGGTTCACCACAAGTCGTGGTGACCCTCAGATGAAAATCGCATTGCAGGTAAGGAGAGGTGACCACGAGTTTTGGTCAATGGGCACGACTCGTCCAATCCCTTGTTGGGACTGGTAGTGTGTTTTTCCTTACAAATTTATTAAGGGCTTTTACGTAATTTCTAAGTTCCTAAGGCCTAAACTACGTTATTTTAAGCTCAGAATAGTATGTTTTAAGAAGGGTTAAGTCATTCTAAGCCTATTCTAATTCATGCATGCAAGCTTAGAGGTTTAAGAGGTGATCAAGCCTAGTCTATTCAAAGTTCATTCTCGATTAATATTGGGCAATCAAGAGAGGTTGTGAAATCAGATCCTTCTAGGTATGTAGGGTTATGAATGGGTGTAATTGTCCACACACATGCCCAATCCGTCTCTATTTCATGAAATCCTTATTGATGAATCTATGGGGTTTTAACCCATTATGTAAATTCTTTAAGTATCAATCATGGGTATGATCTAAGCATGTTTCCAATATTAAATTATGATTCATGGACAGATTTTACAATGTTTTAAATTGTAGATTATGTTTTCAAGTCTTTTTATTTACAATTATGATTCCCCTCCATGAAAGTCCATGAAAGTTGAGATCTATGAAGTTTGTGTACAAGCATAATGAGATGTTGATGAAGAAAGTATGATTTCGAAATACCCATGTCTATGTTCATGTTTTCGTATGATTAAGTCTATGTCAAGCATGTTTAAGTATTGAGCAAGCCCATGTAATCAAGTATGTTTTATGATTTCATGTAATTATCTTACCACATGGTTTTGGACTCTAGACTCCCAATTATGTTTAACTCATGGTATGGTTTGAGCTAAGGCCCCTCATGTTATGATTCAGATTTATGCATGTATGTTATGAGTCAGCTTCATCGATAGATGATCGTTCAGCTTTGTTTAAAAATGATGGAGAGCATATGCATGTTTTTGGGAGTAGTGTCTAGCACCGAGTAAGCTAAGGGTCAGTCAACACTATGCCTCAGAACTACACGCCAACGTAGGTATGTTCAGATTATTCGGGACATCCCTTGTGAGCTTTCTATGCCCCCAAGGGGCCTTCAACTTGATATTGATATCATGGTAGCGTCCTTAGTACCGACAATGCTTTGGATGGCTCTGCCCGCTTCAGTGTGATAGTCAGGACCATGTAAGCTCTATCGTGGTAATGTCGGTTATATGACGAGTCTCCCATTGTTCCTCATGATTTCAGTTATGCATGTTCATCAGTCATGATATTATGTTTTCAGCAGATTTGATCCAATGTTTAGTTTTACTTATGATTATCCATTTTCACCTTTGGGCCATTCGATTCAATTATGATATTCAGTTATATGCAGATTATGATTTCAGTAAATAACATGCAAGCCCTACTCTTAGAATCTTATCTTGATTATGTTTTATATTATGTATGTTTAATGATTTTACTTACTTAGTGATTTTACTTACCTTGCATACTTGGTACATTCCACGTACTGACCGCATATTCTATGTTGTATCATTTTATGATACAGGCTTCAATATCAAGACTTAGTCCCGTCGCTAGCCAGAATCCCAACATTTGTACTTCCCCATAACAGTTGGTGAGTCCTAATCTTTCGAGGGCCTTTCTCATCAAATATGTTTGTATTTTCATTGTTCAGACTTTAGTTAGTTAGTTGGGTTCTTGTCCTATAAACTCGTCAGTATTAGAGGCTTTTCAGACATAGTAAGTATTCAGCTTTAGACTTATTTAGGTATTCAGATGTTATGTGATTTTCAGACTTCCGCTATGTTAATTATCTTTCATTTTATCTGGATGAGTTAGATATCATGATCATGGCATGAGTCGACTTGGAGCCTCTCAGGGTTCTTTGTCCCATATCTCAATCCGGGCCTATGTTCAGTTCATGACTAAAATGTTGCAACACAACAACAAAACAAGTACAACAAGTCAACATACAAACCATAACTTTCTTCATGTTTTCCTTCACAAATTCCATAGGCTTATTAGAGATTTCAAAAGACGGAAATTACTTAGTCTTTCTTGTGGAAAATTTCTACTAAGATGGAGTGTAACTTTAGCTCAAAATAGTCCCAAACACGCAATAACAAATATGCCAACACGAAGCTACAAGGCAGCAACAACATTACCTAAATGTTGCCTTCACTTCCATGAAGTTTTTCTTGAGTTCTTATGGTGTTTCCTTGAGGGATTCCTCTTTCTTTCTTAGGCTTGGCTACTGGAAAAGAGAGAGGTTATATGTGTGTGACAAAGCAGCTTAATTCTTGAATGTTTGATGAATGAATCATAAGCGAACATTGGATCTTTATATATTTAGGGTGTTGTGATCTTTTTAGGGTGAATAAATTAGCACCAAATCAAGGGGAATGAAATATTAAATTTTTGGGGAAAAATGATGTCAACAGTATTGTGGATTATAAATCAGCAAGCCAAGAGAGAAAAATAGCCAAAATTGAGAGACAATGATGAGTGAAGAATAGAGGCTTAGTATAGATGGGGTGTTAATCAAATGAGGATATGCTATATCATCAAATTATTGTGAATAAGTGTAAATAACTTTGAACAAGTTGGCGCCCGTTCTTTTTCAACCTTTTGGGTAGCTTTGTCTTGATCCTTTAAAACCTCAAGAGACAAATCAATTAGCCAATATAGTTTGGGTTAGTAGCTGTGCTATTTCTTTCCATCAACCATTACTTAGGATTATGAATATGGATTTTGGCTATCTCTAGCCCAACCCCACACAATCACATTCATTCCCACTATGAAATTCTTCTCTAATACTTAATTCTTCTTTTTCAAGCCAAAATCAAGTAAGAAAACCAAACCCATATTTGCAACTATGGGAAATCAAAGGAGAATTCAACAGATTTACACAAATTAAGCAATATTAATATGAATGTGGCAATACCAAATCTAATTAAACACCTATCATCACACATCTCCAGTTAACGATTTAGCCACTCATAATTAAGAAACTAAAGAGTATATTAATTAATAAACTCAATGATTTCATTACTAAGAGAAAGAAAAATCAAATTCAAAATATGTCTGCTACAATGGTTATACCTTGCTAAGGAAGAAAATGAAAATAGGAGAGAGCAATATTCAAATTTCTTCTTCAATGGGATTCTTCTTCTTTTTTTTAAAAGCAAAAGGAATGTTCAAAAAGATATGTACAAAGTACTTTATTCTAGACTATATACAAAATTAGGGAAACCAATCTTCTTTTTTTTAGTTCTAGACATAATTGCCCCTGTTCAAGCGTTTTTTCACTTGCGACAGAACTGGCAGTTCACTAGTTGCAATCCGCGAGCCACTGTTCCTTTTCTTCTGTGACCCAGTTTTGTTCTAGGACCTTCAGTGATGTCTTTAGAGGTTCACCGATTTCTGTAAGCATTCCGCCGGTCAATTTCCTCTTTAGTCTAGAAGATCCAGCACTTGTCAGCGATGCAACAGGTGAGTCGCTAGTTGATATCCATGGGCAGTCGGTTGCATTTTCTTCTCAAACCAGTGATTGCATGTGATTGATTGTCATTGGGCCAGTGTGCTTCGATGGAGCACCATTTTTCACTTGAATTCATCCTTTTTACTCAAAGTCATGCTCTTTCTCTTCAACTCAGATACCTGCACTTAAAAAGGTAAAAAGGGCATAAAATTCGCGTAAATGAATTGAAAACTAAGCTAAAGCTCATGCTTAATTAATGCTTTTCCTCAAGTAATGTAATTCTTATCAGTCGAGCAAAAGGAATGACATTCCAATGCACAAGAGTTTATACATGAATGACCACTTAATCTATGACAACCCAAAAATGCTCACCAACTCACAGAAAAAAAAGAAGCAATTCCCCCCTAAAAATGTGGAGAAGTTTGAAGAGGCAACCACAACTCAAAGAGATTATTCACAAATGATTTTATTTTTCAAAACAAGGGCATAACTTATCAAATCAAATACTCCTAGCATCTAAATTTAGAATCACCGCAAATTCAAAGTTTGCTTTAGAGCTCACACTACTCATGCCTCAATCACATCTTTAACTCAATGCAGATGTGTCCTCATAAGAGAATAATGCCACTCACTACAAGAGAGAATCCCTTTTCTTTATCATGAATCAATGCACACATGAGGGATTATAGAAAAAGATGATCTTACTCACTCTCCAAAAAAAATCTTCATGCGCACAACTTGACACATAGGCTTATACCTCATGTAATTCGCCACTAATCTAGAGCAACTACACTCAAAATCAATTAGGATTTTCGGGTAATGATGAAGACTAGGGGTAATGGTAGGAAAATTATTTGTCTCTGGTGACTAGAACCTCTCTAATTCCTTTATGAGAACACTTTAACCCTTCCCATCTAACTTTTTATATCACTCCATCTTATTCCTCCTTTTGCAACCATTTTCTTCTTCTATATCTCAAAGACCTTTCTTGTAGCTCCTTTGGCTATCACACTAAGCCTTGTCTACATAAGAGGTAACACCATTTCACTTTTTTTTTCTATTTTTGTACCTTGAGGTTTCTCAACACATCATTTCATTCCTTTTTCTCACAATTTGATGCTACCTCAAATTTGGGCTTCTCATATTTCCCCCTTTCTTGAAAACCCCCAAACTTAGGCTCTTTGCCTCTTTCTCACTGATTTCCTTATCTCTCCCAATGTCTTTGGGCTTTCAGCCCCCATTATTCTCATTTGCTTACCACTAGCAATTAGGGAGGATGAGTTCCAAGAAGAGGGGATCAAAAAGGGACATTGGCTTGTAATGTGGTTTCCAAGAATAAATAGTCCAAAAGGCTCAAAATTGGCTAGCAAAGGAAGACATTTTAAGAGGTCATTTTGGCTAGAGTTACTAGTCAAATGAAAGCCTAAAATCATATTTTAAGTGCAGCTACATCTAAGATGTTTACTTGAGTCACACTTAGGGAAAGTTCTAGACATGAAGAGGTGCATGAGATTCATTCGAAAAATGTCCTCACCACACAAGGAATCACACCAAAAGAGTTCTCACAAGTCATCATTGTCACAAGATTTAGATTCAAGACATGAGAACTTCCAAATTCACAAGCCAAATAGGGAATCTACAATGTATGACAAGAGAGTGCTACATTTCCATTTTAGAATACCCATTTTGTTCATTTTCATGCGATATCAAAAAAATTTGGTGGTACCTCTCAAAACAACTCAACAAAAGACTCAAAGAAAGACATGGCCTTTTCCCTTAAGAGAGTCGCCTCACAATCTATCATTGGGAAATATCAACTCGGTTAGACAATCAAAAAGAAAAGAAAAAGGAAATGCTTCATGGGAAAGAACCATGGTATGTAGAAAACCCTTGGAGTTTTATTACCATCAACTTATTTACAAAGGCGAATAAAATCAAACATGGGTCACAAATTTAGGCAATAAGAACAAGGACCCATTCAATAGCACTAACATCAATAAAAAAAACAATGCATTTCATGTTAAGCCCGACAAAGGCTTTCAGACCATCAACTAACAAGCCCAGAAAGAGAACAAATTCATCAATCACAAGCCTGAAAAGGGTAAAAATTCATCAAAACAAAATAAACCACAAATGACCACCCAAGAAAACACTCATCCCACCCCCCAACTCAAATATTACATTGTCCCCAAATAAGCATGCAAAATAAAGGGGGAGAGAACTCCCTGAGTGTGTCACTCCTCTTCATCCACATCAGCAGCAGAACCAACTCCTTTTTCTCCGTGAAAGCCATCCTCACCTAGATCTTCTGCATCATATCCTAAGCTCTCAAACAAATCATCATTGGAGCCTCGAACTATAGAAGGGGAAGCCATTGCGGCATCAAGAGCACTCAAGTCAGGTACCACCATGGATTTCCGACTTTTCCATTCCCTTACTTCAATCCAGAGAGAAGTGATAGCTCCCTCAGTAGCATGTACCCTTTTGCACAATGTGGTAAGACTCTTGTACAGGGACTTCATTTCTCTTTTCACCGTTTAGGTGATGAGGGTAGGCAGGCTCTTAGCTAACTTTTCAAGCTGGCTCTCGTGAGAGTTTGTCATTACCACAAGCTTATGGAGACCCCTTGGTTGGGAGGATTTTGGAGGGAGTGATGCTCTCCTAAGAGGTATGTCACTAGAGATTTGGCCCGATGCTTCTGGGTCAGGCATGTTCAAATGTGGGAATTGTGGAGACTGCTTAAAACCATGAGATAAATAAATTTCTAGCAAATTAAAGGCTTGCATCCTCTTTCGCTTGACCTTGGGTGCATCTGCATCCCTTTTTCTATCTACTGTGATTACACATGAAGCCGGAGTAGGGATCTCATATGGGAACAATGGCACTTGGGCTTTCAAGCAAAATTGAGAAATTAGCACAACATATGGTATGGAGGTGCTGGTTTGCTTTGCTTTCCTCTTTATTTGTAGAGCCACATTCTCTCCAAAGTTTATGTGGACCCCTTTCATGATGCATGCGATAAGGATATCTACTTCAAAGCTGACGCATTGCTTGTTCTTTGAAGGTATGATCCGGCCACAGATGAAGTCTAGCCACAACTTGGGCTCAAATTTGGGATCATGGTGAGAAATTTCACTGCCCATAGTTGCCCAAAAGGATGTGTCTGCAGCAATGATAGGAGCTATCCGTGAGAATTCATTCTCCTTTTTGACAATTCTTTCCATATATTTTTAGTTGGTGTCAAGATCGTCCACCCAAAATAAATAATTGACAACTGTAGGAGTAATGTTGACCTCCACACCTCGCTCCATAATTGAAGGCAGGAAGGGAAATTCATCCACCTTGCCCTTGTGGTGCATGCTCTCCTGCCTAGCTTGGTAGGAGGCATAAAACTATGGACTATGATGGGATAGTCATCTGGGAGAGGATTGGAAAAAGCATGCCATTGTCTGTCAGTGAACTATGCTGTGATATTGGGAAAATCACCTTGCAGCCCCACCAAATCAAATCTTTTCTCCACAGTGATCGAACAACCCTTGCAAATGGCGTAGTTCCCCTTCAAGTCGGGCACAAAGAACATTATGGCTTCTCGAGAGTTGGTGGGTCCTTTGGATGCCTTTTCTTTTCCTTTTCCCTTTGTAAATGAGGAGGATGGAGCCTTGCCCCTGATAGGGTTTCTTGATGAAGACATTTTCTGTAAACATGACATTAGTTCCATACACATTGTTTCTTTTTGTATTTTGCTAATGATAAAATAAACAAACAAGAACTACTATAAGAATTTAGATGAATAATAGGAGGAAAAAATTGTCACAACCCGAACGTAAACCCGAATCATAACATGGAACAAGGAACCTCGAAAGGCCCCAAGTCAACCCTTGGAATAAGCATATCTAAATTCATCCACTTTAAAAGGAAGATTGAACATAAGGTATAGCAGAAAGGTAAACATAACATGAAATATCATAACATTTGGAAACACTGGACATATACATAAGCTGAGCACTACATACTGTTTCAAACCCTCTACTGTGTAAGATGGGTTGATGGGACAACACACCAAACTAACTCGGCTAACAACTGAAACTTGGAATAACATAAATGTATTGTCAAATGGCCCTCAGAACATGAGGACTCTCCATTAGTGCTGAAAGGGAACTTTGGGATGGACTAAGGATGAGGATGAGCCTGAGAGCCAAGTCCAGTATCATGAAATGATACAACATAGAAAGTATGTGGTCAGTATGTGGAATATACCGAGTATGCAAGGTAAGTAAAACAGACATTTAAAATACATGAAACTCATAAAACATCATAAGATTAGGACATCATGCTCATATCATAAATATGGTGACATAACGTAAGGCTCAAGGTTTTCAAATCAATCGTCAACCATTCATTTCCATAATCATAAGAGAAACTTTATCAAATCATTACTTAAGCCAATATCATGAACATAACAATGTATAAAACACGCGGAAAAATGGAAAGACTCATCATAACCGACACCATCATGGTAGAGCCTTTCATGATGCCCCAACTATCTCACTAAAGTGGGCAGAGTCGCCCCTGGCTTTCCAGGCGAGGGACATGCATTATGTGATATCACAAAAGAGGGGATCATTATCATTGTAATATATCATTATAAACCCACGGTGCCATGTGGTTATGAGATACCGCCGTAGTCCTTTGAACACTGGGCTACTCGGTGCTATACATGGCTCCCAAAAACATGCATATTAGGCTCATACGTAGATCAATAACATCATTCATTAAGATTCATTGCTAAAATAAACATTCATCATTCTTTGATCCCCATTAAATAATGATTAGTCAAGAATCAAAGGCCCTTTAGTCAGCCAACATCATAAATCGATAAATCATGAGATCCGTTTCATAAATCATAAATTATTATTCAACATGTGGGCATTGCCCAATACTTTACAATGATTGACAGTACTCAATTCATTCGAAAACGTACGTATAAACATGGGTAACTTGAAAACATGTTTTTCATCATCAATAGTTCATAGATCAGAAGACCCACGCGTCCGTGAAGATCATGCATATAACTTGTAAATCATTAAATCATGATGGGCAATTGAAAAATAACATATTTAAAATCATAAATCATGTTGGGCTTGTAAATGTCATCAATTGAAGAGAAGATCGTAAATCGATTCATCATAGATCATGCTTAAGTAGGCTTAATTTAGTAGAAATTGAAATCAATAATTTTATAAGCAAAATAGTTGTAAAATCTGGTGAAAATTCATAAAATATTTCTTAAATCACAAGTCATAATAACCCATTAGCAAATCATTATATTTTCACAAAAAATTGAATTAAAATCCCATGCGATTTTTGATAGATTTTCATAAATTAATAGAGAATAGGCATGGGCGTGAATGGGAACACCCATTCGTAACCCTAAATTCCTAGGCAAGATCAGATTGTAGAGTTCCTTGAATGCCCAATAGAGAATTTATAGGGAAAAGCTTTAAACTATGTTTGATCTCTCTAAAAGTCTCTTAATTTGCATGCATGGGAATGACTTATGCAAGAGGGACTTAACCTATCTTATCTTTCCCAGAAAAATACATAAAATAATGTAGTTTAGGGTCATAGAGAATAGAAAAGTCGAAAATACCCTTTATGAATTCACCCATAAAACCTGCACTGGCTGATCCCACGGGCGTACTAACTATTTTTGGGCATAATTGCATGCCCAAGTACTACTTTATAACTCAATTTAGTCTTGTTTATCTAATTATTTATATATATTTTCCTGTGATTTTATATAAATGTGAATATATGTACTGACCAACATGATTAGNATAAATGTGAATATATGTACTGACCAACATGATTAGTCCTTGTTTTGTAGGTTTAAGATGAATTTGAGGAAGTAATCTATGAGTTGGTGAAGTAGAGGAATGGAGTCGTAAGCAGATTACAAAAATCTCCAAGGAATCATGCCTTGGAAAGGATGGCCGCTCCAGGCAGCTTGCCACGCTGTGCGTGTGTGCCATGCCAATGCCAGGCGCGAGAGGAAGGAAGCAAGCAGGCAGGCATCCTGCGCTCTAGCGCCGTGCCACGCCAGGCGACCTGTGCGCCCAGCGCCGTGTCACGCATTCCATCATGCTGCACAGGCAGCGTGCCACGCCGGCCATCGCGGTAAGCCTCGGCCTATTTTCATCCTAAGGGGATTTCCAATGGGCATCCGCGTTACCTCCGTGTCATGGAGGTAGTGCTCCGCGATACACTCTGTGACATGGAGCCATTCCACGACAGGCATAATTTTGTACAATTCTCATTTACTATAAATAGGTCACTTAGCTCCTAAAATCAAGAATTCAGGATTTTATTCTGAAAAACCACCTAGGAGTGAAGGGAGAAGTTGGAGTAGGGTTCATCAATTTCATCTTCTCCTCTACCAATTCTTGTAAGTATGTTACTTTAACAATGTTTTCTTATAATTTTACGAAAAAGAGTGGCTAGAACTGTTCCTCTAGGGTAGAAGCCACGAGTTATGATTGTGTTTTCACGAATTTGTTTTGGAATTAAGTTATTGATTGTTGTTTTGTCTACACGTTAAACTTAGGCAAATGCTTGAGAAAGCAAACCTAGGGAAGAAGATGAGAATGTAGGAAGCAAGTTCTTGTCTTTTAATAAGATTTTGTGGTTAGGATAGAAATATCCCTAATACCTTGCTTGGTTGATAAAATGGGAAGACAGAAAGACACCGGCTTAGATTTGTCACTCCACCACTCGAAGAAGTAGTTGTGAAGCTAAGTTTGGTTAAATGGTTGGAGGTACGAAAGTACCCTCATCAA
>JACEIK010001843.1:68892-92230 GCA_018107945.1 Datura stramonium | reverse complement strand
GACCGCATTTAGACTTAATTAACTCTACCGAAAACTTATATAATCAACACTTGCGGTATTTAATATCACACTTGAACTTGATAGTTAGCTGAATTGGTCCCGTCCCTGTGGGTTCGACATCCGTCTCTTAAAAAGGGCCACTATATTACTTGCACGATCCGTACACTTATGGGGCGCAAAACTATCGAGTCGATGGATGCTACCACTACTCGTGGTACGGTCCGTTATCTGCACTACTCAGCCTCTGACTTCGGATTCTAGCCACAACCCGACAGGACGAGTTATGATCTCTTCTCATGGATCTTAAGATCTATCATTGTTAGTCCATTGAAAACCTGAACTTCTCTTTCCACGAGCCTTACCACAACCCGTGCTTGCTTCCAACGAGTCCTGGTCTCAATCCATAGCTTCCACTGGAAAAATTTGGCAACCAAACTACAACTGGTAACCACGGATAGTCACCTCTCACCACGAGTCATTGAATGACTCGTTGTATCCCCAACTATCAAGGTCCAATTCCTTCCCATGACTGCTAACAATGAATCGTGGCTTCCAACCATGAGTCATTACATCATTCAGCCTGTTACTTTTTCTCAGTTTTTCAGCCAACCTCAAATTTTGATCCCAGGTCTAACCTTAGGCACTTTTGGGGTATTACAATATCTCCCCCTTGGGAACATTCTTCCTCGAATGTTGGAAACAAGAAGAAAACAAAGATGTGCAATCATTACACCCTATTACTGATCATTTAACCCAAACTTTAACAAAATGACTACCTCCGATGCAAACCACATAGCTGAATTAATTTCATACTTCACATACACATCCATACACATAAAATAAACTTCAAAACATGATTTGAATGTGAAAACTAAATAGAGTTATAGGGAAAAACTGATACCTCAAGTTGGAACTGAGCCGGTAGAGAACAAGTGTGGGGCATTTAGCCATCATATCCGGCTTGGCTTCCCACGTAGCTCCTTCGACATGCTAATTTCTCCATAATAATTTAATTGAAGCTACTTTCTTGTTCCTTAGCTTCCGAACCTGACAATCTAATATTTCCGCCAGAACTTCCTCATAGCTAAGGCTATCTTTTACACCAGCGCTTCCCACCGGGACTACTAGAGTTGGATCTCCGAAATATCTCTTCAAAAGTGATACATGAAACACATGATGCACAGAAGACAACTATGAGGAAACTCCAACTCATACGCTACCTTACCAACTCTTCTCACGATCTAGTAGGGACCACCATAGCAGGGACTGAGTTTTCCTTTTTTCCCCAACTGCATTACTCCCTTTATGGGAGATATTTTCAGAAATACCCAATCGAACACCTCAAAATTCAAGTCTCTCCTCCTCACATCCGAATAATACTTTTGATGACTCTGAGCGGTTTTCAGCCTGTCCTTTATCAACTGAACCTTCACCATAGCCTCGTCAACCGAATCTGGTCCCATCATAGCTACCTCACCAACTTCAAACCATCAGATGGGTGATCTACATCTCCGCCCATAAAGAGCCTCGAATGGTGCCATCTGGATACTGGAGTGATAGCTATTATTGTAATCAAACTCGATCAGGGGCAAGTGGTCATCCCAACTACCTTTGAAGTCCATCACACATTCTCTCAACATGTCCTCAAGATTCTGGATTATCCGCTCCACTTGACCATCCATGTGCGGATGAAATGCGGTGTTGAGCTTAACCTGAGTCCCAAACCCTTTCTGGAAAGACCGCCAAAACTGAGAGGTAAATTGAGTACCTCGATTTGAAATAATGGACAAAGTAACTCCATACAATCGAACCAACTCCTGGATATATATCATGGCTTAATCCTCCGTTGAGTCTGTGGTTTTCACCGATAGAAAATATTCAGCCTTGGTAAACCTGTCTACCACAACCCAAATGAAATCATGTTATCGGCAACTACGAGGTAGCCCTGTTATAAAATCCATGTTTCCCACTTCCAAGTGGGAATTCTAATATCCTTAAGTACTCCTCCCGGCATTTGATTCTCAACCTTTACTTGTTGATAGTTGGGGCACTTGGCTACGAATTCTGCAATATCCTTCTTCATGTCGCCCCACCAAGAGATTTCTCATAAATCATGATACATCTTGGTGGCACCTGGATGGATAGAATACCCGAATCTATGGGCCTTATCCGGCTCTTGAAATGATCAACATCTAGAACACATAGGCGACCCTGGTACCGAAGCACACTATCTCCCCCTTGGGAGAAGACCTCCACCATTTGACTTCGAACGTCGTCCTTCCACTTGACAAAAATCGAGTCCTTGTCTTATTTAGACTTCACATTAGTCACCATGGAAAATTGGGATCCACTTTTAACAACAGCACCGCCATCGGGGAAGCCAACTAGTCTAACCCCCAACCTTGCGATTCGATGTACATCCTTCACCAACTCCTCTTTCCCTTCATCCACGTGGGACACACTCTATGTAGAGAATCTACTAAGTGCATCCGCTACCACATTAGACTTACCCGAATGGTAAAAAACACTCATATCGTAGTCCTTGAGTAGCTCTAACCACCTCCTTTACCGTAGGTTGAGGTCTTTCTGTGTGAACACATACTGTAAGCTCTTGTGGTCCATAAACACATCCACATTGACCCCATACAAGTAATTTCACCATATTTTCAATGCAAATACCACTGCCGCCAACTCCAAATCATGAGTCCGGTTATTCTTCTCATGGATCTTTAACTATCTAGAGGCATAGTCTATCACCTTCCCTCGCTGAATCAGTACACACCCGAGTCCGATCCATGAAGCATCACAATACACTAAAAAAGCATCCATACCTTCGGGTAGGGTCAACAACGGTGCGGTAGTAAGTCGAGTCTTCAACTCTTGAACGCTCTTCTCATAAGCCTCCGACCATTGGAACATAACCTTCTTCTGAGTCAACTTGGTCAAAGGCGCCGCAAAGTATGAAAAACCTTTAAAAATTCTCTGGTAGTAGCCAGCTAAACCCAAGAAACATAAAATATCCAAGAGGTTCACTGGTCTTGGCCAATTTTTCACCGCCTCGATTTTCTGGAAATCCACTTTTATGCCTTTGCTTGACACCACGTGACCCAAAAATGCTATCGAGTTCTATCAAAACTCGAACTTGTTGAACTTGGCATACAACAGGCGATCTTTAAGGGTCTGAAGCTGTAATACCCCAAAAAGGCCTAAGATGAAACCCGGGAGTTGAATTTGAAAAGTGCAGAAATTTGGAAAAAACATCACAGAACGGACGACTCAACGACTCGTGGGTGGGTACCACGAGTCATCGAAAGTAGTCGCGGAATGGGGGTTTAGGGAAGCAATGGTGACAACAGATGGTGTAACGACTCATTGAGGAAGAACGATTCGTTGTTACCATTCGTTGGGAGGACTAAGCTTAGGCTGAAGGGGAAACAACGGGGCATCCCACGATTCGTTGTGAGGAGCAACGGATTGTTGTTTCTAGTCATTGTCAGAAGATTGATAATTTCAATGCCTACTACAGCTGGAGACAAGGACTCGTTGGATGCCACCACAAGTCGTGGTGAGGCTTGAGGAAAGGAAAGTCGGGTTTGGTCAAGGAGATTACGACGGTCGATCCAACGACTCATTGTTTGAAGGATCTGAGATATGATATAAGGCAGTTGACCCAATGACTCGATACCACGAGTCATGGTATGTTGCAAAGACCCATTGGGTCGGTCATTGGTACGTCCGAAGCAGTTTTCAGGGAAATAATTTTAAGGGAATTTTTTACTTTTCCATCTTTTAAGACCCTAAAACTATGTCATTTTGTGTATTTTCTGCGTGGGTTAAGGTGAGTTGAGTCCTTTATGCATGCCCATTCTCATGCAAAAGCTTAAAATGATTTTTGGGAGATTCAAGGTCTTCTTCCCCAAGTTTCCATCTATTTCTTTGTGCGTATTCAAGGAACTTAGAAATCATCCATCCCCAGGTATGTAGGGTTTTAGAATGGGTGAAATTCTTCCTCACCCATGCCCAAATCTCAATTTTAATCATGAATCCTTCTATTCAAGTCTATGGGATTTTACTCAAATGCATGAAAATGTGATTTCTCTTTATGGGTATGACTTAATTGAGTTTTAATTATTGAATTATGAATGATGGGAAGGTTTTATATAATTTTCTTTAAAATTATGTTTCAAGCTCTTTAAATCTAAAATACCCGTTGATGAAGATTCATGAAATTTATGATTTATGATGAATACTCTATAATTTGACTTTATTGGTGATGGAAAAGCATGATTTCAAGTTACCTACATTTATGAGCATATTATTGAAAGAATTGAATATGTCAAAGTACTGGACAATGCCCACATGTTGAAGGATGATTTACGATTTATGAACGAATTGCATGATTTATTGAATTATGATGTTGGCCTATGAAAAGGACCTTTGATTCTTGGCTAAGCATGTTTTAAAGGGGATCAATGATGATAAATGTTATATTTTATCCAATGAATCTTTATGCATGATGTTATGGATTTATGTATGAGCCTATATACATGTTTTTAGGAGTCGTGTCTTGCACCAAGCAGCCTGACGTTCAAAGGACTACACCGGTGTCTCATAACCACGTGTCACCGTGGGTTATAATGTTATATNCACCGGTGTCTCATACCACGTGTCACCGTGGGTTATAATGTTATATATATATATATATTGTATCATACCGATCCCCTCAAATTTGATATCACGCCTAATGCATGACCCTCGCCTGGCAAGCCAGGGTCAGCTCTGCCCACTTGAGTGAGATAGTTGGGGCATCATGAAAGGCTCTACCATGATAGTGTCGGTTATGATGAGTTTTCCAATTTTTCCGCATGTTTTATGCATTGTTATACTTATGTTATTGGCTCAAGTTATGTTTTAATAATTTTTACTTATGATTATGTTTAAGAACGCTTTATGAATGGTTTGAAAGCCTTGAGCCTTATGTTTATTTACAAAGTTTATGATACAAGCATGATGTCCTTCTCCCATGTTTATTTAAGAGTTTATGTTACTTTTAAATGTCCTTTTTACTTACCCTGCATACTCAGTACATTCCACGTACTGACCGCATACCTTTTATGTTGTATCGTTTCAAGATACAAGGTCCGGATCTCAAGTGCATCCTCATCCCTAGTCCATTTTAGCCTATGTTCTCAGCTTGTTGGTGAGTCCTCTTGTTCCGAGGGCTGTTTGATAGACTCTTATGTTATGTTATGTTTAACTATTGTTCGGGTTAGTTGGGGATGTTATCCCATCAACCAATCTTATGTATTAGACGCTTTCAGACATGATGTAGTACTCAGTTTATGTATATGTCTAGTATCTCCAGTTGTTATACTATGATTATGTTCCTGCTATGTTTTATGCCAAGTTTCCTCTTTATTAAATAAGATTAGCTTTATGCATGTGCCATGGGTCGACTTAGGGTCTCTCAGGGTCCCTTGTCCCATGTCTACAATCCGGGTGTACGTCCGGGACATGACAAAGTTGGTATTAGAGCAATAGGTTTGAAGTGTCCTAGGGAGTCTAAAAGCTAGGTTAAGTAGAGTCTTTTTAATGAGTGTGAAGCGCGCCACACTTATGATGAAGAGGCTACTAGAAGTTTTGGAAATGCTCCCTCCTTTCATGTTCTATGTCGTGCGATGAAAAGCCTTTCCATCCTTCTAATTTGTGCGATTAACGACTGCAGAATAATGGCTCCTAGAAGAATGAACGGAAGTAGGAATAGAAATGATGAAGGCCACGGAGATGGAAATGACCATGGGCATCAGCAAGCCCACCTGTTCAGGAGCCCCAGGCAATAGAGCAAGCCACCCACGCTAAGTTTCAAGCGGCTATTCAAATGTTGGAGCAACCCTTAACTACTTAGGTCAACCAGAAGGTTGTTGCGCAGGTTCCACAGAATGGCAATGCAGCGACGACTCAGATTAGAGACTTCTTGAGGATGAACCCTCCTGAGTTCACAAGATCAAAGGTGGATGAGGATCCAAACAAGTTTATTGAAGGGATCTTGAAGGTCACTCAGGCTATGGGGGTGACAAAAGGGAGTGTGTGGATTTGGCCTCCTATCAACTAAAAGAGGTCACCCATATTTGGTATAGGAAATGGAAGGATAGCAGGTCAGTGGGAGTGGGCCCTATCTGTTGGGATGAGTTCCACATGGATTTCCATGATAGGTTCTGATTGCGGGCAAAAATAGCATGTCCAAGTGATACTTTATAACTTAAATTAGTCTTGTTTATCTAAGTTATTGCATACATTTTCATGTAATTTTATAAAGTTATTGCATACATTTTCATGTAATTTATATAAATGAGAAGAAATATTAACCAACATGATTAGTCTTTGTTTATTAAGGAAATAATGCATTGGAGGACCCAATCTATGATTTGGTGAACTGGAGGAATGATATCGGGAGCGAAACACCAAAGTTGGAATAAATTAGGCGATTTGCAGGGCTTCCCGCGATGCCTCCGTGGCATGTTGGCAAGGTCTACATGCCTCCCGTGACATGTCGGGAGTGCTCGCGATACACTCCGTGACACATTGAAGTGCTCATGATACACACCGTGTCACGGGAGGCAGTGTTCCGCGATACACTCCTGATGTCGTTGCTTGTTATTCTGGGAAAAATTCTACCAAGATAAATAGAACACTTAGGTTCATTTTTAATATTCCGACTTGCGGAGCAAGAACATGGGTTACAAAAGTACTTGAGAGGACGAAAATTCTTAGGGTTTTCTTCTATCCCTTTCTTCTTTCTTTTTTCAATTGTTTGCATGAATATACACCTTATTTAACGATGTTCAATCCACAAATGAGTGGCTAATTCTCTTCTTGCCGAGGTTAGGAACCGTTGTATTGAAATGTAATTGTTGATTATCCGGTTGTTTCATCTTCTATGGTTGTTCTATTTAATTCTTTGATCTTACTACATTGATATCTGGCCAATAATGTAAACCAAAAGTCCGGCCGACTCGAGAGGGCAAGAAATCGGAAAGTTGTGGAATTAATAGGATATCTTTTCTTAGTTTGGGAAAATTGAGAATTGATTTACCTCTTCAGATAGAAATATACCTCAAAGTCGTGATAGTCAAGTGGAATCGGTTTTGTATGGCTAGAACACGAATTTCTTCTTATCACGTAAATGCAGGTGGGAAGGTTCATGATTCTAAGTTGGGTTAAATACAAGAGCTTTAACTATAGGTATGTCTGCCTAGCAACCTGGGAAAAGATAAACCATGTATATCGATATTTAATTTCTCTACATGTTAGTTTAGCCTCAGCATGCTCCTTACTATAGTTCGTGACCACTTGTATAATTATTTTACTTCTTATATAAAAAATAGTTTCCAAATATAAAAACTTTTCTTTACACCGTTGTCTTCATTATTAGAGTTATAGTAAATTAACACTCGAAAGTTTTACTCCCCGTAGTCCACCCTCGTGGGTTCGACATTTCGGTTCTAAAAAGGTCCACTATATTACTTTGTACGACCCGTACACTTGCGGGCTCATCAAGTTTTTTGGTGCCGTTGCCTGGACTGCAATTGCAAAAATTTTCTTAAGTGTTAGTTAACGACCCTATACAAGCGTTGACAACGTGTTCTCGATTTTATTTTTTCAATATTTTTGATTGTTTTCGGATACCCTTCTTGTGACATGACACTGTGGAACACAAATGGTTTAAATGGTGAATACTCATATTTTGACGAACCTTTTCGAATTTCGAGGACACCACCGGTGGCAACATTGTGAACACATGCAACATATGTGGTGGTCAAGAAGACCATTGGGACGGTTGTCCCACGCATACTCCCCTTCCCGAGCCCTACTATGATCCTTCTGTTGTTTTTGATGAATATAGGCAGGTTGAAAATGAGGATTTGGGATGCCAAGACCGATTAGAAGACATGCTGAAACAACTCGTTGAGCAATTAGAAGCAATGAAGGAGGCAATGGCAACATTGATAGTTCATGAAGAGGAGAATGCAAGAGGTTCTAAAAGGATGAGCTTAAATTCACGGAGATGATTAAGGAGGCTGAAGCTAGACAAATTGCGGTGTAATAATAGGCGAGTATTCAAGAGGAACTACAAGAGGGAAGACAAGGGTGAATTCTTCTAGATGAAGCCCTATACATTTAGAACTCTTGGAGGTCCCCGATGAGCTCATACTTGTAGGAAATCTCTGCTCAGGAGAAGAGATAGAGTATACCCCATTTGACACTACTAGAGAGATAGATGTTGATGCGGAGAAGAGGTATACAAGCAAGGGGGTCAATTTGCATTGCGCCGTAACCAAGGTGCATTAGACCTTACTCAAGCACTTTTCTACCTTAAGTTTGGTTGATGACATATGAAATAGCGTCTTCCGAGCTTAGGAGAAATGTCAAGAGAGGACCAAGTCCTATATATTCTGAAATTTGTCGAGCCTAATAGACAATGAATTCACTTACGTAAGGGCCAATAAACGTCAAAGGCGACATCTATCGCTTGGTCCTTACAATTTTTCACCACTACCCCCGGAGCATAAAAGAAAATTAGAGAAGAAATTAGGTGAGATTCATATCCTCAAGGCGGAGGAAAAAGCGGTGAAACGTACGCGTCGTGCCGCGACGTAAATTAGGCGCCGCTGGGAGGTAACCTGGCTGGGCACCACTACCATTTTAATTTTTGCATTTTTACCGATTTTATTTATTTTTCATCTTTTGTTGTTTTTGGTGGAAAGTTAAGCACGTATGGAGGGGAAGTCTGAGTACCCTTGGAGGAGGAAGCTAACAAGCATGGAAGAGAAAAGTGTGGGGTCGAACACCCACCGCGTAAAGGGGAAGGAAACCATGTTGCTCGCTAGGCCTAAAGGCCCTGTGGGAGTATTTCTCACCCTCTTTAAATGTTAACTTGATGCTATGAGGACATAGCATGATTCAAGTGAGGGTGAGGGTGAGGAAAATTTCAAGGGAAATTTCAAAATTTTCAAAATTCTTCGTGCTTAACAAATTGTAGGTGAATGTAATGCTTTGTGTGAAAAGATTGGAGAAAGTTGAAAAAATTTTGTGAGTCAAGCATGAATTCATCACCTCGTTGGTTTTTCTTTTTCGGTTCTTTTTCGATTTGGGGTTTTGGAACCGAAAAATAAAATTTTTTATTTTTTATTTTTATTTGTCTCGTATATAATGTTTTAGTCGTAGTTAGGACCGTTTCCGACGATGGATGGATGCCACCGTCTTGAGGGAAAATTAGTTAAATAGGTTTTGGTTTTGAACCGTAGCTAATGGATGCTTGATATTCTTATTATGTGCTATATATGATTGTAAGATGCAAGTATATGTGTGTTGAAGCATGCAAGTGTATAACTTGTTTGAGACACTTAGGCTCCCCGAATCTGACTCGATATGATTGAAGCTTAATTATAAATTCTTGTGATTAATGAGTAAGAGTCTACTTAATGTGTCTTGAATTGAGCATGTAACGAGTGTAAGGTTTTTTTGAGTATTCTCAGGCTATTATGGATTGTCTAGAACTTGCTCCTGGTCTGTTTATAAAACGAAATGAAAGATGTAAATTGTAGGAGATGATTTAGGCATTTCTTTGAATGAACCTAATATTTATCCCTCATTTTACCTACCTTGAAATATTAATCCTAGTCAGCCCCATTGAGCCTTAGCCTATTCTTTGATAGCTGCACATAAGCTTAACCATTTTATTTCATTAATTGAATTTGATCGAAAGCTCCCAAGCGCTTAAAGAAGAAAATCTGAAAGAGGAAAGGAGTGAGAAGAATGAAAAGAAAGGAAAAGTGGAAGCTTGTAAAAAGTGAGAAAGGTCATAGGTGCACTTGGGTAAAAGTGGTTGATTATTAGTGTAAGGAGTAAGAAACAAATGAATGAAAAATAATTTATACAACTCCTTACTAATGAGCTAAAAGTGCCTAAAAGAAATGGGGAGCAAAAGAGGAAAAAGAAAACTACCAAGGATAAAAAGGTGAAGTAAGGGCGGGAAGGTTCGCAATGAGGGCGTGATGTATTGAAAGCGCTTTAGGAAGATAGTCACTATTATCGATCACAATAGTACCTACCTACACCTGAGTACTTTACAAGCTAAAAAGTCCTACTTGATCTTACATTCGTACATCCTCAAATTAGTGGAGTACAACACTAAGGGCGTTATGGGTCATTACATGGTGCATGTGAATTCTAGAGAGTGAGTGAAATTCTATTTATGTACCCACACATGTTGTGATATAACAAGTGTTTTTGCGTGTGAAATTGGGTAACTCTCTTTCCGTGAGGGCACATGTTTAATGAAGATATAGTTCATGTGGATCTCTTAATCAGTTGATTTGCATGAGTTTGCATCGAGTGAGAGTCGATTCTTGAAACTAAAATACCCTTCAATCTTGTGGTTTTAAAAATTAAAGATAAAAACATAAAGGTAATTAATTTATAATTAAATATTAAATAATCATCATAGTCGTAATTTGAATCATCGTGCTAAATTAGTTATATGTGAATCTTCATTTACATGAGATGTAAAAGGGTTGTTCGAGGACGAACAAGGTTTTAAGTGTGGGGTAGGTGATCGTGGGCAAAAATAACATGTCCAAGTGATACTTTATAACTTAAATTAGTCTTGTTTATAGTGTTATTGCATACATTTCATGTAATTTTATATAAATGAGAAGAAATATTAACCAACATGATTAGTCTTTGTTTTTGAATGTTAATGCATTGGAGGACCCAATCTATGATTTGGTGAAGTGGAGGAATGATATCGGAGCGAAACACCAAAGTTGGAATAAATTGGGCGATTTCCGGTAGGGCTTCCGCGATGTCTCCGTGACACGTTGGCAAAGGTTCGTGATGCCTCCGGCGGACACGTTCGGAGTGCCTGCCGACACTCCGTGACACATTGGAAGTGCTCCGCACACCGTGCTCACGGAGGCAAAAGGTTCGCCATACACCCGTGACACGTTGCTTGTTATTCGGGAAAAATTCCCACCAAGATAAATAAAACACTTAGGTTCATTTTAATATTCGACTTGGTGGAGCAAGAACATGGGTTACAGGCTTTTTGGAGAGGATGAAAATTCTCTAGGTTTTCATCCCTTTCTTCATTCTTTCAATTGTTCGCATGAATTACACTCATTTAACGATGTTCAATCCACAAATGAGTGGCTAATTCCCTTTTCGCCGAGGTTAGGAACCGTTGTATTGAAATGTAATTAAGGATTATACTGGTTGTTTCATCTTCTTCTATGATTGTTCTATTTAATTCTTGTTCTTACTACATTGATATCTGGCCAATGTTAATGTAAATCCAAAAAGTCCTAGCTTTCACCTCGAGAGGGCAAGAAACTCGGTTTGTGAATTAATAGGATATGATCTGTTCTTTGTTTGGGAAAATTGAGAATTGATTTACCTTCAGTGATAGAAAATATACCTCGAAAGTCGTATTAGTCAAGTGTGGAATCAGTTTTGTATGGCTAGAACACGAATTTCTTCTTATCACTTAAATGTAGTCGGAAGGTTCATGATTCTTAAGTTGGGTTAAATACGGTATTTTAATCCATAGGCATAAGTTCTCGATTTAGCAAATCGGGAAAAGATAAACCATGTATATCGATATTTAATTTCTCTACATGTTCGGTTTAACTCAAAGATGCTCACATTCATAGTTCGAATTCACTTGTATAATTATTCTACTTTAGTATAAAAATAGTTTCCAAAATATAATTTTCTTACACCGTTGTCTCTTTCTACATTATTGTGAGTTATAGTAACAACACTTGAGAAAGTTTTACTCGTAGTCCAGCCCCCGTGGGTTCGACATTCCGATTCTTAAAAAAGGGCCACTATATTACTTGTACAACCCGCATAATTTGCGGCTCATCGTGTTCTTCCTCGAGACGAGGGAATCAAGGCGGCCGAGTTTGTGATCCTCGGCTGTGGAAATATGACAAAGATGGAGTATTTTCTTTAGTTCACTCACCGTCAAAGTACGCCCACGCTTAGTGATGGATTAGAGGGCAGCCCAGAGCCGCCGCTGCTCATGGTGTGGCTGGTTATTTAGAAAAGGATTGTAGGATCGCTATGATCCACCGTGAACATTCCTCGCATAGTGTTGTACGCCCATAGATAGAGAGGCGACTCATGCGAGGGAGAGGAGGAAAATAGGGTTCGGATGAACAAACTCGTGGGTTTTCACACCGCAGGTCCGATGGTGGCTACCGGGTCCGTAGTTTCAATAGAGATCACTATCCCCAAGATCAAGTATTAGCTAGTAAGTTCCATCCAGCTCAGGGGTGATCAAGAGCAGGGTCGTGGTTGGAGAGGTCAGAAGGGAACCTAGTTAGAGTATACTCACCCGCGGGAAGTGCTGGTGAGTCATGCCGTGAGCAGCTTGTCTGCTAAGATGTCTGCCATAGGTGTGGTAGGTCTCGGGCACATGTGTCGAGCATGCCCATATTCTAGACAAAGGTGATAATAGGGGTCGTGTATAGACCACCAGGATAGCAGCAGCTCCAGCCCATTCCGCTCCGCAGGGAGCATCGACTAGTGGAGGTGGTGGACAGCGCCAAAACCAATTCTATACCCTTGCCTCGTGCCAGGAGCAAGAGACTTTGCCAGATGTGGTCGTTGGTATGTTGCGTGTCTTTAATACTGATGTTTATTCCTCGCTAGATCCAGGAGCTACCTTGTCTTTCGTGACTACTTACATTGCTAGTAGCCTTGGAGTTAGTCCCAAGACATTGTTAGAACTATTTTCAGTTTCGACCCCTGTTGGTTATTCGGTCATAGCTAGATGAGTATATAGAGAATTCCCGGTCACTATGTTGCATAAGGTTACCTCCGTAGACCTTGTAGAGTTAGCCATGACTTACTTTGAAATTATTCTTTGCATGGATTGGTTGTTTTCATGTTATGCTTTGATTAATTGTAGGACCCATACAGTGGAATTTCATTTTTCGAGTGAGTCAGTGCTGGAGAGGAAGGATAGTTCGGCAGTACCAGCAGGTCAGTTTATTTCCTATCTTAAGTCTAGGAAGATGATCTCTAAAGGTTGCATATACCACCTTGTTAGGGTTAAGGATGTGGAGTCTGATACCCCGACTATTTAGTTAGTTCTAATGGTGTGTGATTATCCATAGGTGATTCCTAATGATTTTCCAGGTGTTCCTTTGGAAAGGGAAATTGATTTCAGTATTGATCTATTACCCGATACGCAGCCTATCTCTATCCCTCCCTACAGGAGGGCTCCTACCGAGTTGAAGGAATTTAAGGATCAGTTAAAGGATCTATTGGATAAGGGCTTCATTAGGCTGAGCCAATCTCCATGGGGTGCACTAGTTCTATTTGTTTGAAAGAAGGACGGTTCCCTCCGCATGTGTATTGGCTATCGGTAGTTGAACAAGGTTACCATCAAGAAAAGGTACCCCTTAACCAGGATCAATGATTTGTTTGACCAGCTTCAGGGTGCCAGGTGCTTTTCCAAGATTGATCTCAGGTCCGGGTATCACGAGCTTAGAGTTCGGGAGAGTGACATCCCGAAGATCGCTTTCAAGAATCGGTATGGTCACTACGAATTTGTTGTCATGTATTTCAGACTAACCAATGCCCCTAAACTTTTATGGATCTAATGAACAGGGTGTTCAAGGCATATTTGGACATGTTCGTGATTGTGTTCATTGACAACATCTTTGTATACTCACGGAGCGAGGAGGAGCATGCCGCTCACCTAAGGGTAGTACTTCAGACCCTCAAGGATCGTCAGTTGTATGCAAAGTTTAGCAAGTGTGAATTTCGGCTAAACTCGATATCATTTCTGGGTCATGTGGTATCAAGCGAAGGCATAAAGGTAGATTCCCAGACGATCGAGGCGGTGAAGAATTGGCCTAGACCGGTGAATCCCTCAGAAATTCGGTGTTTCTGTGGCTTAGTAGGCTACTACTGAAGATTTGTTGAGGGCTTTTCGTTAATCGTAGTCCCATTGAACAGGATGACTCAGAAAAAGGTGAAGTTCAAATGGTTGGAAGCTTGTGAGAAAAGCTTCAAGAGTTGAACACCCGACTCACTTCAGCACCAGTGTTGACCCTACCTGTGGGTACTAATTTTTTTGTGGTGT
The DNA here is from genome assembly GCA_018107945.1 of Datura stramonium. Lineage (NCBI taxonomy): Eukaryota > Viridiplantae > Streptophyta > Magnoliopsida > Solanales > Solanaceae > Datura > Datura stramonium. The sequence continues at coordinate 78,072 of JACEIK010001843.1, read as the reverse complement.
ATTGTGATGCTTCAAGATTCGTATTGGGATGTGTGTTGATGCAGCATGGGAAGGTAATAGCATATGCCTCGAGACAGCTGAAAATTCATTAAAAGAATTACCTTTCCCATGACCTTGAGTTTCCCGTGGTGGTGTTTGCATTGAAGATATGGCGGCATTACTTGTATGGGGTCCACATGGATGTATTTACAGATCACAAGAGCTTGCAATATGTATTCACACATAAAGATATAAATCTTCGGTAAAGGAGGTGGTTGGATTTACTTAAGGATTATCAAATGAGTGTCCGTTACTACCCGGGCAAGGCTAATGTGGTTGTGGATGCACTTAGTAGGCTCTCTATGGAGAGTGTGTCCCACGTGGATGGGGGAAGGAAGGAGTTGGTGAAGGACGTCCACTGACTTGCAATACTGGGAGTTAGATTGGTCGGCTCGACTGATGGCAGCGTTATTGTGCCGAATGGATCAGAATCTTCCTTAGTGGTCGATGTCAAATCTAAGCAAGATGAGGTTCCGACTTTGAAAAAGCTGAAGGAAGCAGCGCGGAGTCAAAAGGTGGAGGTTTTCTCCCAAGGGGGAGATGGGATTCTATGATACCAGGGTCAACTATATGTTTCGGATGTCGATAGTTTGAGGGTTCGAATATTGCATGAGGCACATGGTACCAGATATTCTATCCACCTGGGATCTACGAAGATGTATCGGGACTTGCAAGAAATCTATTGGTGGGATGGTATGAAGAATGATATTGTGGAGTTTGTAGCTAAATGTCCAAACTGTCAGCAAGTGAAAGTCGAGAATTAAAGGCCGGGAGGTGTACTTCAGGATATTAGCATTCCCAATTGGAAGTGGGAGGAAGTAAATATGGATTTTGTTACAGGCCTACCTCGTACTCGCTGACACTATGACTCCATTTGGGTAGTGGTAGAAAGGTTAACTAAGGTTGCACACTTCCTACCGATCAAGACCATAGATTCAGTGGATGATTATGCCAAGTTGTATATTCGGGAGTTGGTTCGACTTCATGGAGTTCCCTTGTCTATCATCTCAGACTGAGGTACTTAGTTTACCTCTCAGTTTTGGTGCTCATTTTAGAAGGGACTTGGGACGCAAGTTAAGCTCAGTATAGCCTTCCATCCGCAAGTAGAAGGCCAGGTAGAATGAACCATTCAGACCCTCGAGGATATGTTGAGGGCATGTTTCATGGATTTTAAAGGTAGTTGGGATGATCATTTGCCCTTAATCGAGTTCAGCTATAATAACAGTTATCACTCCAGTATCCAGATGGCACCGTTCGAGGATCTTTATGGGCAAAGGTGTAGATCTCCCATTGGATGGTTTCAGGTTGACGAGGTAGCTATGATAGGACTAGATTCGGTTCATGAGGCGAAGATGAAGGTTCAGTTGATAAGAGACCAGTTAAAAATCGCTCAAAGTCGTCAGAAATTGTATGCTGATGTGAGGAGGAGGGATCTGGTGTTTAATGTGGATGACTGGGTATTTCTAGAGGTATCTCCCATGAAGGGATTTATGCGGTTCGGAAAGAAAGGAAAACTCAGTACCTGCTATGTGGGTCCCTACCGGGATGCGAGAAGAGTTGGTAAGGTGGCATATGAGCTTGACTTTCAATCAAAGTTATCTTCAGTTCATCCGGTCTTTCATGTGTCACTTTTGAGGAAGTGTTTGGGTGACCCAGCTTTGGTAGTCCCGATAAAAAGCATTGGGGTAAAAGAAAACCTCAGTTATGAAGAAATTCCCGTTGAAATCTTGGATCGTCAGGTTTGGAAGTTGAGAAATAAAGAAATAGCTTCGGTTAAAGTTTTATGGAGAAATCAGCATGTTGAGGCAGCTACATGGGAAGCCGATGCGGATATGATGGCTAGATATCCACAATTATTCTCTACCGGCTCAATTCCAACTTGAGGTATCAGTTTTGCCTTATGAATCTATCTACTTTTTATATTCAGTTCATGTGTGCAAGTTTCTTTTGTATGTATGAATGTGTATGTGAAGTATGAGATTAGTTCAGCTATATGGTTTTATTCGGAGGTAGTCATTCCGTGAAAATTTCGGTTAAAATGATCAATATATGGCTGTATATTTTATGTTTCTATTTTCTGCTTGTTTCCTACATTTGAGGAAGAATGTTTCCAAGGGGGAGATATTGTAATACCCCGTAAAGACGTAAGATGAAACTGGGGAGTTGAATTTGAAAAGTGCATGAATCTAGCAAAAACATCACAGAACGGACGACTCAATGACTCGTGAGTGGATACCATGAGTCATCAAAAAAAGTCGTGGAATGGGGGTTCAGGGAAGCAATGGTGACAATGGACGGTATAACGACTCATTGTCAGGAACAATGAGTCGTGGTTACAAGTCATTGGGAGTACTGAGCTTAGGATGAGGAGGAAACAACAGGGCATCCCACGATTCGTAGTGAGGAGCAACAACCCGTTGTTTCTAGTCGTTGTCTGAAGATTGAGAATCTCATTGCCTACTACTGATGGAGACAATGACTCGTTGGATGCCACCATGAGTCGTGGTGAGGCTCATGGAAAGGAAAGCCGGGTTTGGTCAAAGAGTTGACGATGGTCGATCCAACGACTCATCGTTGGAAGTAACGACTCGTCCTGACGAGTCATTTGAAGTATCTGAGATACGATATGAGGAAGTGGACCCAATGACTCAATACCAACAGTCATGGTATGTGGCAACGACCCATTGGGTCGATCGTTGGTAAGTTCAGAGCAGTTTTCAGGAAAATAATTTTAAGGGCATTTTCGACTTTTCCACATTTTAAGACCCTAAAACTACATCGTTTTGTGTATTTTCTGAGTGGGTTAAGAAGAGTTGAGTCCTTTATGCATGCCCATTCTCATGCAAAAGCTTAGAGAGATTTTTGGGAGATTCAAGGTCTTCTTCCCCTTGTTTCCATCTATTTCTTTGTGGGTATTCAATGAACTTCGAAATCAGCCCATCCCCAGGTATGTAGGGTTTTAGAATGGGTGAAATTCTTTCTCACCCATGCCCAAATCTGAATTTAAATCATGAATCCTCCTATTCAATTCTATGGGATTTTACTCAAATGCATGAAAATGTGCTTTCTCTTTATGGGTATGATTTAATTGAGTTTTAATTATTGAATTATGAATGATGGGTAGGTTTTATATTATTTTTTTTAAAATCATGTTTCAAACTTTTTAAATCTAAAATTTCCATTGATGAAGATTCATGAAAGTTATGATTTATGATGAGTACTCTATAATTTGAGTTTATTGATAATGGAAAGGAATGATTTCAAGTTATCCAAGTCAATGACCATATTTTTGAAAGAATTGAATATGTCAAAGTATTGGGCAATGCCCACATGATGAAGGATGATTTGCTATTTATGAACGAATTGCATGATTTATTGATTTATGATGTTAGCCGATGAAAGGGCCTTTGATTCTTCGCTAAGCATATTTTAAAGGGGATCAGTGATGATAAATGTAATATTTTAGCCAATGAATCTTTATGCATGATGTTATTGATTTATGTATGAGCCTATATGCATGTTTTTGGGAGCCGTGTGAAGCACCGAGTATTTTTATATATTGTACAGTGGGTTCTAATTTTATATATTGTATTGATACAGATCCCATCAGAAGTGATATCATGCCTAATGCACGACCCTCGCCTGGCAAGACAGGGTCGGCTCTGCCCACTTGAGTGAGATAGTTGGGGCATCATGAAAGGCTCTACCATGATGGTGTTGGTTATGATGAGTTCTCCCATTGTTCCGAATGTCTTATGCATTGTTATACTTATGTTATTGGCTCAAGTTATGTTTTGATAATGTTTACTTACGATTATGTTTATGAACGCTTTATGAATGGTTTGAAAGCCTTGAGCCTTATGTTTACTTGCAAAGTTTCTGATACAAGCATGCTTTCCTTCTCCCATGTTTATTTATGAGTTTATGTTACTTTTAAATGTCCTTTTTACTTACCCTGCATACTCGGTACATTCCACATACTGACTGCACACCTTCTATGCCGTATCATTTCATGATACAGGGTCCGGATCACAGGTGCATCCTCATACTTAGTCCATCTCAGACTACGTTCTCATCTTATTGGTGAGTCCTCATGTTCTTAGGGTTGTTTGATAGACTCTTATGTTATCTTATGTTTCAGTATTGTTCGGGTTAGTTGGGGATGTTGTCCCATCAACCCATCTTATGTAGTAGAGGTTTTCAGACAGGATGTAGTACTTAGTTTATGTATATGTAAAGTATCTCTTGTTGTTATACTATAATTATGTTTCTGCTATATTATATGCCAAGTTTCCCCTTTATTAAATGAGATTAGTTGTATGAATGTGCCATGGGTCTACTTGGGGTCTCTCAGGATCCCTTGTCCCGTGTCTAGGATTTCGGGTGTATGTCCGGGTCGTGACAGAAGAACTATTCCCAAATGAGCAGTATGCTCCTCCTCATTCCAAGAGTATTTGAGGATGTCATCAATAAACACAATCACGAACATATCCAAATAGGGCTTAAACACCCAGTTCATCATGCCATGAAAGCTACTGGAGCATTTGTTAGTCCAAAAGACATAACTACAAACTCATAATGAACATACCACATCCAGAATGTTGTCTTCGGAATATCACACTCCCGAACCCTGAGCTGATGATACCCGGACCTGAGATCTATCTTTGAGAAACACTTGGCACCCTTAAGCTGGTAAAACAAATCATCGATCCTAGGAAGAGGGTACCTGTTCTTGATGGTGACCTTATTCAATTGCAGATAGTCAATGTACATCTGAAGCGAACCATCCTTTTTTCGAACAAATAACACTGGTGCACCCCATGGGTACTTGCTTGGTCTAATGAAGCCCTTACAAAGCAGGTCCTTCAACTGATCCTTCAATTACTTTAGCTAAGCTGGAGCCATCTTGTAATGAGGGATAGAGATAGGATGCGTATCGGGTAAAAGGTCAATACCAAAATTAATTTCCCTCTCGGGAGGAACACCTGGCAAATCATTGGGAAAGACCTCTGGATACTCATGCACCACCAGAACTAATTGGATGGTTGGGGTCTTAGACTAAACATCCTTAACCCTAACTAAATGATACATGCAACCCTTGGAAATCATCTTTCTGGCCTTAAGATACGAAATAAATTGACCTGCTAGTACAGCCGAACTGCTCTTCCACTCCAAGACCGACTCGCCCGGAAAACGGAATTCCATTGCACGGGTTCTACAATTTACAGAAGAATAACACACGTACAACCAATCCATTCCAAGAATAATATCAAAGCCATTCATGGCTAACTCTACAAAGTCTGTGGAAGGTGACTTTATGCAAGAAAGTGACAGGGGAACCTCTATACACCCGCCTAGCTACAACCTAATCACCACTAGGAGTAGAAACTGAAAATGGTTCTGATAGAGTCTCGGGACTAACTCCTAAGCTACTAGAAATATAAGGAGTCACAAACGACAAGGTAGGCCCCCAATATAACAATGAATAAACATCCATATGGAAAACTCGTAACATACTAGTGACCACATCCGGTGAAGTCTCCTGCTCCTGATGTGAGGCGAGGGCATAGAATCTATTTTGGCATTGTCTACCTCCCCAACTAGAAGATGCTCCCTGAGGTGCTAAACGTGCTGGAGCTACTGCTGTTCTAGTGGTTTGCGCATGGACTTTATCACCATCCTGTCTAGCAAATGGACACGCTCGGCGCATATGGCCGGACCTACCATAACCATAGCAAATATCTAAGCCGAGCAAACACTCTCCAGCATGACTTTTTCCGCATTTTGCGCAAGCTGGGGAGGTACGCTCCACCTGTGTGTCCCTATGGTCACTTAATCCTGAAGCCCTGCTCTTCTAATCACCCTTAGGTCTGGATGGACCACTAGCTGATGATGGTGCTAGAACTCGTGTCTCTTCATTACTTGAACAAGACATGCGTGACCCCGTTCAGCTGATACGAGACCAACTCTGCACATTCAACCCCATTCACCCCCATAACCTGGGTGATCTTCACAATCTCGTCAATAAACTCATGCGGGTCCTCATCCACATTGGACCCAAGGAACTCCGATGGTTGATCTTCAAGAAATCTCTAATCCGGGCTGCTACCGTATTTCCATTCTGTGGGATATGTGCAACAACCTGTTGGCAGTCAAGGCCTACGCCAACATCTAGATAGCCGCCCAAAACTCCGCGTGAGCAACTAGCTATGGTTCCTGGGTCTCCTTATTAGGTGGGGCTTGCTGATGCCCATGATCGTTGCTATTTCCATGGCCTTCACCGTTTCCATTTCTTCTTCCATTCATTCTTCTAGGAGCCATGATTTTTAAATCACGAATAGCACGAATTAGAAGGATAGACGGACATTTCATCGCACGACATTGATCGTGAAAGAAGGGAACATTTCCTAAATGTCTCGTAGCCTCTTCATCATAAGTGTGACGCGTTTCACACCCATGAAAAAGACTCTACTTAACACGACTTCTAGACACCCTAGGACACTTCAAGCCTATGGCTCTGATACAAGGTTTGTCACGACCCCAACATACACTCAAATTGTAACACGGGACAAGGATCCCCGAAACGCCCCAAGTCAACCCATGGCACAAGCATATCTAACTTCATCAACTTTAAATGGAAGACTGAACATAAGGCATATGGATACGTAAACATAACATGACATATCATAACATTTGGAAATACTAGACATATACATAGGTTGAGCACTACATACTGTCTGAAAGACTATACTATGTAAGATGGGTTGATGGGACAACACCCCGAACTAACCTGACCAACAATTAAAACATAGAATAACATAAATGTCTAGTCAAACGGCCCTCGGAACATGAGGACTCACCATTAGTGTTGAAAGAAAACCCTGGGATGGACTAAGGATGAGTATGAGCCTAAAAGCCAAGTCTTGTATCATGAAACGATACAACATAGAAAGTATGCGGTCAATATGTGGAATGTACCGAGTAAGCAAGGTAAGTAAAACGAACATTTCAAATACATGAAACTCATAAAACATCATAAGAATAGGGCATCCTTCTCATATCATAAATAACGTGACATAACGTAAGGCTCAAGGTTTTCAAATCATTCGTAAACCATTCATTTCCATAATCGAAAGAGAAACTTTAACAAATCAACACTTGAGCCAATTTCATGGACATAACAATGCATAAAACACGCGGAACAATGGGAGGACTTTTCATAACCAACATCATCATGGTAGAGGCTTTCATAATGCCCTAACTATCTCACTCAAGTGGGCAGAAGTGCCCCTGGCTTGCTAGACGAGGGATGTGCATTATATGATATCACGAAAGAGGGGATGATTATCATTATGATGTATCATTATAAACCCATGGTGGCACATGGTTATGAGACACCGGCGTAGTCCTTTGAACGTCGGGCTGCTCGACGCTAGACACGACTCCCAAAAACATGCATATTAGGCTCATATGTAAATCAATAACATCATTCATTAAGATTCATGGCTAAAATAAACATTCATCATTCATTGATCCCTATTGAAAAATGATTAGCCAAGAATCGAAGGCCCTTTAGTCCTCCAACATCATAAATCGATAAATAATGAGATCCGTTTTATAAACCATAAATCATTCTTCAACATATGGGAATTGCCCAATACTTTAACATGCTTTGCAATACTCAATTCATTCAAAAACATGCTTATAAACATGGGTAACTTGAAAACATGCTTTTCATCATCAATAGTTCATAGATTATAAGACCCATGCATACTTGAAGATCAAGTATATAACTTGTAAATCATCAAATCATGATGGGTAATATAATAACCCCATATTTAAAAACATAAATCATACTGGGCTTGTAAATGTCATCAATTGAAGAGAAGATCATAAATCGATTCATCATAGGTCATGCTTAAGTAGGCTTAATTTAGTAGAAATCGAAATAAACAATTTTATAAGCAAAATAGTTGTAAAATCTGGTCAAAATTCATAAAATATGATGTAAATCAAAAGTCATAATAACCAATTAGCAAATCATTAGATTTTCACAAAAAAATGAATTAAAACCCCATGAGATTTTTGATAGATCTTCATAAATTAATAGAGAATGGGCATGGGTGTGAACGGAAATACCCATTCGTAACCCAACATACCTGGGTAAGATCAGATTTTAGATTTCCTTGAATGCCCAATGGAGAATTGAAAGGGAAAAGCTTGAAACTATGCTTGATCTCACTAAAATTCTCTTAATTTTTATGCATGGGAATGGATTACGCAAGAGGGACTTAACCTATCTTATCTTTCCCAGAAAAATACATAAAACGACGTAGTTTAGAGCCATAGAGAATAGGAAGGTCAAAAATACCCTTTATGAATTCACCCATAAAACGTGCACTGGATGATCCCACGGGCGTACTAACGAGTCTATGGATGCTACCACGACTCGTGGTACGGTCCGTTGTCTACACTGCCCAGCCTCAGACTTTGGATTTTAGCCACGAGCCGACAGGACGAGTCGTGATCTCTTTTCACGGATTGTAAGATCGAACGTTATCAGTCCCTTGACAACCTGAACTTCCCTTGCCACGAGCCTTACCACGACTTTTGGTTTCTTCCAACAAGTCGTGGTTTCAATCTGTTGCTTCCACTGGAAAAATTTGACAACCAAACTACAACTGGTAACCACGGGTCGTCACCTCTCAGCATGAGCCATTGAATGACCCGTGGTATCCCTACTTCAAAGGTCCAATTCCTTCCCACGACTGCTAGAACTTTTTGGGGCTGACGGTACTCCTTTGGATGGTTTAACGCGACGAACGACTCATGGCTTTCAACCACGAGTTGTGACATCATACGTCTTGTGACTTTTTCCAAGTTTTTCAGCCAACATAAAATTTTGATCACAGGTCTATTCTGAGGCACTTTTGGGGTATTAAAAAAATTATCATGAAGGAACTGACAGCACTAGAAGAATTCCAGTGAACTGATGAATCTTTTTCGTATCGCATCGAGCGCATCCGCAAGTGTACGGGTCGTGCAAGTAATATAGTGGCTCTTTTTAAGAACCGGAATGTCGAACCCACAGGGACTAGACCCATTACTCTAACTATCCATTTCTAGTGTGATCTTAAATAC
>JACEIK010001843.1:4234-15528 GCA_018107945.1 Datura stramonium | reverse complement strand
TTATATAGCCCTTTGTTTCCAGTAACCTGAGATAGAGCTAGCCAGGCACCAGATGTGCCTAGGCCCACCAGTTAGTAGTCCAGGTCCTTCTAGGGCACCATGTGCCAGTCATACCCCCATGGCGGGGCGTGACATTATTAGTTCAACTTCCAGCAGCTAACCAACAATAATCAACATAATCAAGAACAGTACGATGATTGACAATAAGTTGTATTGACTATATGACAAAGAAAACTTGCCGAAGAGAGTTTAACCTTAATATACTTTGTTTCGATGAGCTTTATTTAGTCTCTTCTTTCCTTCAACAACCAGCACTTATCCCCTTCAATTAATTGAGTCTATAACCAAGTTACAAGCCTTTTTCAAGAAAATTTATCAAGTCAAAACGTTATACCAATAAGAAGTCACAACACAAACAAACATGGCAACATTTAGCATTTCTTACTTCAACTTGTTTCTACAACTTTAAGGAAAATAGAGGAAGGAAGTTACCTCACTTTCCTCATGAAAAACTCCCACAAATATAGAGTACATTCTCATCAAACACATCTTTTCCAACCTTCAAAATGAGCAGATACTTCAACAACAACATACCAAAAAAGGGCAGCCCAACATAGCCTTCCACTTCTAGCTTTAGCTAGGATTTCAGGAAAGTTTAGTTATTAGAAACACTTACCATTTGCTTGAGATTATCCTTGGATAAAATAGGAATATTTTCCTCCAACTAACTTCAAAAAAAGGCTGCAATCTAGCTGCACAAAATGCAGCAACATAACAACACAACAACTACAACAAGTCAACATACAAACCATAACTTTCTTTCAGTTTTCCTTCACAATTTCCATAGAATTATTAGAGATTTCAAAAGAGGGGAATTACTTACTCTTTCTTGTGAAAAATTCCTACTAAGATGGAGTATAACTTTAGCTCAGAATAGTCCCAAACACACATCAACAACACTTCCAAGACGAAGCTACAAGCAGCAACAACTTCACCATAACATTGCCTTCACTTCCATGAAATTTTTCTTGAGTTTTGATGGTGTTTCCTTGAGGGATTTCTCTAGGTGTCTTAGGCTTGGCTAATGGAAAAGAGAGAGGTTATATGTGTTTAAGCAAGAAGATTAATTCTGGAAAGTTTGAAGAATGAATCTGAAGCCAAGAATTGGACCTTTATATATTTAGGGCAGTGGGGACTTTTTAGGACTGCATCCATGTCACTGCCTGACAGTGCCCCAGTAAAATACCAATAACATCTTACTCTGAACACCGATTGATGATAAATTTTATGTTCTGCAAACTAGACTCAAGTACCTTTAATTTGATGGGTCGTAGGCCTCCTAACTCTTTATAGATTGGGAGAAAATTCTCGAGATATTTGACCCGAATTTCATGGAATTTATAAAATTAACTTGCGCTAACTTTGCCAACTTTTGTTTTACAACTTTATTGACCTCAAATATTAACATACAATAATTGAATGATATGGATGCCTCATAACACCTCTTTCTTGAGGTACTAAGCACTCTTGGCCATAGTTAGAAGTACGATTTTATCTCTTAAGTTATACGGAGTGTCATAGGGTTTTCATATGAGGTAACCAGCCAATTAGGGCTATAGGTATCCTTATAATGAAAATTAAGGTCGAAACTCTGATTGTATTGTTTAAAAGAGTAGTTAGGAGAGTAAAGAGTCCTTTTCATCCCGCATCGAAAGAATGCTAGACCTCACTCAAAAGGTGAAGGACCATGAAGTGTCCATCTGATAGCTAGAAGACATAATTAACTTGTTAGCATCATATATGACAATGCAAAAGGAGATAAAGGAAGAAAATTCACCATCACCCCCAAACAATGCGGATGATGAAGACATAGAAGGGGGAATGGAAGAAGAAATTTCAAAACAAAAGTTCCAAGGAATACTCTTAAGCAGTGAAGGGTTGGAAGAGGTGTGTCATGTTAGAAAAGGGACAGGAACCTACTCCTTTCATCAGAAGAAACTTGATCTTGACCTAAAGAATCGAGCAACTCCACCATCGCAACCATCCATCATTTTGCCACTGGTCTTAGAGCTCAAACCTTTACCTGCCCAACTAAAGTATGCATATCTAGGGGCAAATGATACACTCCTGGTGATCATCTCGGCTAAGCTAAATAAATAGAAAGTGGAAGAACTTTTGGCAGTCTTGAGGAGAAACTTCAGTTCATAAGGCTATGGAGAAAGTTCAACTTATAAAGGGAAGGCTGAAAATAGCTCAGGGTCATCAAAATTCTTATGTGGATGTGAGGAGGAGAGAACATGAATTTGAAGTTGATGATTGGGTGTTTTGGAAAGTGTCTCCCATGAAGGGAGTGATGAGGTTCGAAAAGAAAGGAAAGCTTAGTCACTGATATGTCGGTCCATATAGGATTGTTAGACATGTTGGCAAAGTAGCCTATGGGTTAGAGTTGCCCGCAGAGTTAGCATCAGTACATCCTATTTTCCATGTATCTCTATTGAAGAAATGCATTAGTGACCGACTTTGGTTGTTCCTGTGGAGAGCATTGGTATGAAGGATATACTTAGCTACAAAGAGGTTCTAGTTAAAATTCTTTGTCGTAAGGTTAGGAAGTTAAGGAAAAAATAGTAGCTTCAGTAAAGGTTTTGTGCAGAAATAAGCTTGTCGAGGCAGCTATGTGGGAAGCTGAAGCAGATATGATGGCTAATTGCCCGCATCTTTTCCCTACCGGCTAAGTTCCATCTTGAGGTACTAGTTTTCTACTTAGTATTATATTTAGTTTCATGTATAGCTCATGTTTTCCAGATTCATTCATGTCAAAGCATGTATGTGTGATTCATGAATTTAGTTCAATCATGTATTTTAGTCCGGAGTCAATCACTCAGTCAGTTTTCAGCTTCAGATATTCAGTATTTGGAATGGTAGTTCATTTCCCCAGTTATTTAGTATGTTTACCCACATTCAAGGACAAATATTCCCAAGGGGGAGATATTGTAATACCTTGAAAGTCCCTATGCTCAGGCCCGAGCGTTAAGTGGAGAAAATAGGAAAATGTTGCATCATGTCACAGGATGACTCATCTAATGACCCCTTAAGTTAGGTTGGCTGATTAAGAGTCATGGTCAGGGGGTGACCATGGGTGGATTCAACGAGTCATGGTGTCACATCATGACTTGTGAAGTGAGTCGTTGTCAAGAGGTCCAAATTGAAGGTGGAATTCCAGTAGACTTCACGAGTGAGGGACAAAACTCGTCCCTACCTCAGGACTCGTGATGTCCCTCGTGAGGACTGGCAGTGTCTATTTTTTTTTTGAATTTAGTAAGGGTGTTTTCATAATTCCTAAGTTTCTGAGGACTGGCAAAGCCTATTTTTTTGTGAATTTAGTAAGGGTGTTTTCATAATTCCTAAGTTCCTATGTCCTAAATTGGATCTTTTTAAGCTCTGTTAGAAGGGTTTTAAGAATGTTTAACCTATCCTAAGTCATTCATTCCTATGCATACAAGATTAGAAAGTTCCATTGAAAATCAAGCTTAATAATTCTCTTAGTTCTTACCTAAATCTCTTGGGCTTTCAAGGAAGGGTGTAGAATCAGCTTACCTAGGTATGTAGGGTTATGAACAGAGTTTTCCTTCACCCTCATGCTCAAATCTCATCTCAAGTTCATGAATTCAAGTTTATGATTCTATGGGGCATTAATCCATATTTATGAAATTCTCTACGTTTAATTCATGGGTAAACTCCCTTTATATTTCAAATGATGTTTTAAGATTCATGGGCACGTTTTATATATATTTTGATTACAAATCATTATTTCAATTTTTAAGAACATGATGCCCAATTATGCAAGTTTCATGAAAAGTTGAGTTTATGATTAATGCTGCCAAGTATGATGAAATATCTAGCATGTATGTTTGTTTATAAATTACCCATGAATATATTTATGATTTTACTTATGATGTCTATTTCATGCAAGAAATGCAGTTAAGATTTGGGCAAGCCCACTCAAGTTAAGCATGATTTCATGATTTAGCCAAGGCTAATAATTTTAGTTATCCTAAGATATGGAGTCAAGACTCCCCAAATGTTAAGATTCAAGTTATGTTTTGATCTATGATAATATGAGCATTATATATATTTTTGAAGTAGTGTCTAGAACCAATTAGGCGTGGGGTTCCAAGGTTCCCTAGTCTCATGAACTAGGCGCTAATGTAGGTATACTTTGGGGCCTCTCAAGAGAGCATTTTCCCGGCCCAAGGGTACACCATGATATCACACCGTACTTAATCCTTCACCCTGGCAAGGATTAGGAGGGTTTTCCTCCACGTGGGCAAATGTGGGATCATATGCGCTCATACATTGTGGTTGTCGGTTAAAACGAGTCTCCTATTGTTCCTCATAATTTCAGTAATGCATATACCGTAAGACATTATATCATATTTTCAGAAGGTTTGAAACAAGGATTAGTTTATGAGTTTTTACCTATGATTTCAAATATGGTATGCCATATTCAGTTATTTCAGTTTATGTCTACTCATGTTTTCAGACTTAAGCATGCAACATTTATGCTCATAATCTTATGATGTTATGAGTTAATATATATATATATATATATATATGTATGATCTCAGTTTTACTTAGCCTATTATACGTACGTTGCATACTCAGTACATTCCAAGTATTGAACGCATACTCTATGTTGTATCATTTAAAGATACAGGCTCAGATATTCTGACTCAGACTCGTCGCTAGCCAGTTTTCAGAGTTTAGCTGAGACAACATTGTTGGTGAGTCCTCATCCTTTGAGGACCTTTGAATTATTGGGTTATTGTCATTTTCAGTTTCATACTTCTAGTGAGCTAGTTGGGGGTTTTGTCCCATCAACTCGTGAGTATATTAAAGGCTTTTTAGATTTAGTTTGTATATCCAGCTTCAGATTTAGTGTTTTGAGATTCCCGTTGCTTAAATGTTTTACTGTTCATACTTCAGCTATTTCATAATTTAGCTTTCTATTTTATGAATGTTGAGCTTTAGTGTTCATGTTCATGCCATTGGTCGACTTGGAGCCATTTATGGTTCTAGGTTTCAGGGCCTACATTTGGGTCGTGACAAGCTTGCGATCAAAGCAGAGGCTTAGTGTGTCCTAGGGTTTCTGAAAGCCACATTAAATAGAGTTGTTTTAATTAGTGTGAAGTGCGCCATACTTATGAGGAAGAGGCTACGAAATGTTTTAGGAAATTTTCCTTCTTTCATCATCATCGTGTGATGAATTATCTCTCTATCCTTCTATCTCGTGCTATATGCATTTGTAGAATCATGCCTCATTGATTAGTTAATGGAAGAAGGAACAGAAATGGAAATGGCCATAAGAATGGCAATGGAGATGGGAACCAGCAATCCGCGCTAGCCCCAGCAGGTCCTTTTCCCAAGCAGGTCTCTCATGCTGAGTTTAGGGCAGCCTTTTAGATGTTGGCCCAGTCTTTGACCGCTTAGGTCAACCAGCAGGCGGTGGCCCATGTCCTGTAGAATGGGAGCGCCAGCGGCAGAAAGAGTTCGGGATTTCCTCAGGATAAATCCCCCTAACTTCCTTGGGTCGAGAGTGGATGAGGACCCACATGAGTTCCTAGGGGAGATATAGAAGATCACCTAGATTATGGGGGTTACGGGAGAAGAGAGCATAAACTTAGCCTCCTATCAGCTGAAGGGGGTTGCTCATATTTGGTACCGTCAGTGGAGAGACGGTTGAGCAGTGTGTGCAGTTCTCATGAATTGGGATGAGTTCATGAATTCTTACTTAGACATATTGTTCCCTAGGGAGTTGAGGGAGGAAAAGACGGTGGAGTTCATCAATTTGAGGAAAAATGATATGACGGTTCAAGAGTACACCTTGGAGTTTATCTGGCTATCCAAGTATGCATCTGAGATGGTGGCAGACCAGAGAGCCCATATGAATAGATTTGTGTATGGAGTATTCGACTCGCATGTCAAGAAGTATAGGACGGGGATGCTGAACAGTAACTTAGAATTCCCTTGATTTTTCATATACGCCCAGTAGATGGAGGCAGATTAGAGGAAGGATAAGGAGTGAAACGCCAAGACGACCAAGAAGAGTAGTGGTGAGTTTTCCTAGCAGAGGTTCAATGGCGGGCATTGTTAACAGTCTTGTCATAAACCATCAGCTCCAGCACCATTGTCAGCTGGTGTAGCATCTAGATCTCGGCGTGAGTAGCGAGGAAGAGAATTAGGTTCCAGAGGTTAGGGGGGCAGGTCAAGAAAGCCAGGCATTCCAGTTTGCACAAGTGTGGCAAGAGGCACCCTAGAGAGTTCGTAGCGGTTTAGGTGCATGTTTCGATTGTGGGAAGCCCGGTCATATGCTCAGAGACTTCCCTTTAGCTAGAAAGGGCCTGGGTAGAGGTCGAGACCTAGCCTCCAATTAGGCAACTCCACCAGCACACTCGGCTCAACAGGGTGCATCCACTAGTGCAGGTGGTGGTCAACATCAAAGCAGGTTTTATTCCCTCTCGTTTCGTCAAGAACAGGAGCTCTCCCTAGATGTGGTCACTAGTATGTTACGAGTATTTCATCTTGATGTTTATGTATTTTTAGATCCAGGGGTTACGTCATCTTTTGTGACGCACTATGTTGCTAGTAATTTCGGAGTTAGTTCCAAACTCCTGTCAGAACCCTTCTCAGTCTTTACTCTAGTCGGTGACTCAGTTATAGCTCGATGGGTATACAAAAATTGCCCTATCTCATTCCTTAAGAAAGTTACCTCAGCAGATTTAGTAGAGTTAGACATGATAGATTTTGATGTTATCTTTGGCATGGATTAGCCTCATGCATGTTATGACTTAGTAAATTGTAGAACCCGTGCGGTAGAGTTCCGGTTTCCAGGTCAGCCAATCCTAGAGTGGAAGGGTAGTTCAGTTGTGTCTTGTCACGACCCAAACGGAAGCCCAAATAGTAGACACGTGACAACGGACCCCGAGAGACCCCAAGTTGACCCATGGCATAAGCATACATCTAACTCATTCGATAAAATAAAGAAAATAATCAATATAACTCAGCGGAATCCTAACTCAACATAACATCAGAATAAGCATCCGAAGCTAACACATACATAAGTCTGAAAAACCTCTAATCTTAACGAGTTGATAGGACAAGACCAAAACTAACTCAGTAATACTAAAACTGAAAATACATCAGGAAACTGAACGTCTAGCCTTTGAAGGATGAGGACTCACCAACCAAGAAGGTGCTAACTCTGAAAATCGACTACCAGCGGGGTTGAGCCTGGGAGCTGGGTCCTGTATCATGAGACGATATAGCATAGAAAGTATGTGGTCAGTATGTGGAATGTACTAAGTATGTAAGGTAACAAAAACCGCTTAAGTCAAGTAAATCAGTTAAAGCATTTCATATCATATCGTAAGATTTCAAATATGAGAGGAAGAACTACATGCATTCATTTTGAAATCATAATATTTTCATAATAAGACCATGCATAGCTTCACAACCTCATAACTGACTCGAATGATTGAAAGCTGAAATATGAAATTCATAGAAAAGCTGAAAAATGAGTCAAACATTTCTTTCAATACATGCATGCTTAAGGTAATACTCATGAGTAATGAATATGCCAATCTGAATCATGTAGACAATGGGAGACTCATCACTTAACCGACGTACCAAGATAGAGCTGTTGTGGTCCCGACTATTACACTCAAGTGGGTAGAGCCATCCAAAACCTTGTCAGGTCTAAGGACGCTATCATGATATCGATATAAAGCTCATGGGCCATTTGGGTCTGGGATAGCTCACAAGGAAGGTCCGAATAACATAATAGTATCAACATACATTGGTGCGTAGTTCTGGGGCATAGGGTGATCAACCCTTAGCTTGCTCGGTGCTAGACTCTTCTCCCAAAACATTCAATGTTCTACATCGTATATAATACGAAGCTCAACATCATCTATTGACGAAGGTCAACAATAGGATCATGCATAAAACTCAACATTGTATGAAACGAAGCTCAACATTTTCATTTGACAAAGCTCAATAATGAAATCCTGCATAGAACCGACATCGTATGAAAACAAAGCTAAATAATACATACATCTCAATTAAGAAGTCATGCATATGAGAAGATTTATTTTGAAACTTACCACAAGCTCAAATATAAGTTGGAGCATATACTCCAAAATCATGTGGTAAGCTTACTTTAGAGATACTACATCATCATACTTGATATAAGGGCCTTTCCCAAACTTTATCATGCTTGGATCGACTCAATACATTTTGAAAACAACATCATAATCATGGGTGGCTTTAGAAACATTCTTTTCATTATCAAATCTCATCATCATCACATATTCATCACCATTATCTTCTTTCTTGAACTTCTCATCCATGGGCATTTAAATTTCATAATTTAGAAAACACAATTTTGATTGAACACAATTTAAAATCTTCCCAAGCTTCACAATTCATCAATATAAACGTAATATAATCATACCCATATGTAGAAATTTAAGAATCATGCAATTGGGTAAAACCCCATAACTTGATCATATGAATTTCACATACTTAGCAAGAGATTTGGGCATGGGTGAGGAAGGAAACACCCACTCATAAACCTACATACCTGGTAGGGATGATTTTACCACTTCTCTAATTGCCCAAGGTGAGATTCCAATGGAAACATTCAGAACTTTCTCTAAATCCTCTCTTCAAATTCTTAAGTTTGCATGCATGGAATGAATTAACTTAGAATAGGTTATCCCCCTCCTTAAACCCACTGAAACGAGCCTTAAACAACGTAGTATAGGCCCCTAGGACATAGGAATTATGGAAAATCCCTTACTAAAATAGCAAAATTTGGCTGAAGGCCAGTCCCCATGAGGAACTGGATGACTCGTGCTCACAGGCCACGACTCGTGGTTATGAGTCATCAAGTTCACTGCTCAAAACCACTAGGCGACCTCATGGAAGACACCATAACTCGTAGTGGGTGACCAAGACTCCTGGTCATGCCGGTGGTCTTCTCAACAAGCCCTGCCAACCTTAATGACCATGACTAACCTCACGACTCGTGGTCACTCATCACGAGCCTCCTCACGATTCGTCCTGTGACCTGGTGCGAGATTTCAATTTTTTCACCGTTTTTGACTCCTGGGTCTGATCCTTGGGTCTCCGTGGTATAACAATATGTCCCCCTTGGGAACATTCATCCTCGAATGTTAGAAACACACAAAAAATTAGAAACATGCAATAATCATATGCAAACACTGATCATTTAAATCGAAAACTGACAAAATGACTACCTCCGAAAAGAACTACATAGCTGAATTGAATTCAGACATCCCATACATCTATCATAACATAAATCAAACTTGCGCACATGAACTTATCATGGAACTAATTAGAGAATTAAGGAAAAATTTGATACCTCAAACTAGAACTGAGTCGGTAGGAAACAGGTGGAGGTATTTAGCCATCATAGTCGCTTCGGCTTCCCATGTAGCTCCCTCAACTTGCAGATTTCTCCATAACACTTTTACCAAAGCTAGTTCTTTGTTCCTCAAATTTTGAACCAGAGGATCCAAGATCGCAACTGGAATTTCCTCATAACTTAGGCTATCTCCCACACCAACACTTTACACCGGGACGACTAAAGTTGGATCATCCAAGAATTTTTCAAGAGCAATATTGTCACGACCCGAATGGAGGCCCAAGTCATAGACACGGGACAAGGGACCCTAAGAGACCCCAAGTCGACCCATGAAATAAAAATTCAACTAACTCATTCAATAAAAATGAAGAAACTATAAATATATAACTTGGCGGAAGTCTCATACAACAGCACATCAGAACAATATCCGAAGCTACACATACATAAGTATGAAAGCCTATAATCTGGACAAGTTGATAGGAAAATACCCCAACTAGCTCAACAATCTTGAATTTAAAATATGAAATGAAAACTGAGAGTCTAGTCCTCGAAAGATGAGGACTCTCCAATCCTGAGCTGATAAGGACTCTGGAAGCAGATTAAGATCAGGGTTGAAGCTGCGAGCCGGGTCTTGTATCATAAAATGATATACCATAGAAAGTATGCGATCAGTACGTTGAATGTATCCAGTATACAAAGTAAGTAAAATCGCTTAAATAAAGTAATTCATTTTAAACATTTCATACATATAATAATCTTTCAAATATGAGAGAAGAGGCTACATGCATTCTTCCTGAAATCATAGTCCTATCATAACATGACCATGTATAGCTTGATAGCATCATGACTGACTCGAATGACTCAAAGCTGGAACATAACATTCATATTTAAAAGATAACCAATGAGTAAAACCTAGACTTTAGAACATGCATGCATAAATAACCATAATGAGTAATAACTATTCAATTTTGAATGAAATAGACAGTGGGAGACTCGTCACTTAACCGACATACCTCGATATAGCTTACGTGGTCCCGACTATCACACTCAAGTAGGCAAAGCCATCCAAAACCTTGACAGGGCTAAGGATACTTCCATGATATCGATATCAAGCTCAAAGGGGCCAATGGGGCAAGGGATAGCTCACAAAGGAGGTCAACATCATCTAATGACGAAGCTCAATATGAAATCATGCATAACTCAACATCGTATGAAACGAAACTTAACATTGTCTATTAAGAAAGCCCATTAATGAAATCATGCATAGACTCGACATTATATGAAAATGAAGCTCAACATTGTCCTTTTACAAAGCTCAATAATGACATACACCTCAATTATAAATCCATGCATATGAGAAGCTTTATTTCAAACAATACCACAAGCTCAAGTATATATGGGAGCATCTACACCAAATCATATAGTAAGATATATGTAGGAATATTTATCTCAACATACCACAAGCTAGAAATTATGAAAATTTGGGGGATTTCGCTCCAAAACATGTGGTAAGTATAATTCAGAAAAAAAATCATCATTTTAAATCGACATGTGGGCATTGCCCAGAGCTTTATCAACTTAGATCTACTCAATTAACTTTGAAAACAACATCATAATCATGGGTAGCTTTGGAAATATGCTTTTCATCATTAAATCTAATCATCATCATACATTCAACATTATTCTCTTCTTTCATGAACTTCTCATCCATGGGCATTCAATTTCATAATTTAGAAATCACAATTTGGATTGAAAAAAATTTAAAATCTTCCCAAGCTTCACAATTCATCAATATAAACATAATCTAATCATACCCATGTATAGAGATTGAAGAATCATGCAATTGGGT